>MU769696.1:0-73748 GCA_026770625.1 Nicotiana glauca
ACACCCACTTGGTTGATCGACTACCAATATTTCGATCTTGCTATGTATTGTAGAAAAATTTTGAAAATAATTATCGTGAAATGATCGTACTTGAGGGATGTGTCAGTCATTGAGCGCTGAGGTTGTGATCAGTTACGGTGATTTATGTAATCGAGGAATTTGGAGACGGGGAATTCTCAAAAATATACTATTTCGAGATTGTGGCATGTTTGAGGTGAGTGTTTTATCTAAACTCTTTGGATGCACTAGTCGAGCTAATTGATGGCGATAACTATGCGCTGTGAGCGCGAATATATGTGAGGTCTGAACCTGTGTGCAAGCACCGAGCCAATATTCATGCTCGAAAGAGGCGTAGGCTATGATATGCCTAGAGTGGGATGTTGAACTTAAAGGTATAATGTTTCTCATATTCGTAACTTTGTTAAGAACTATCTGGATTATACTTGAGATTTCCAAGATGCTAGATTCCAGAACAAACTTAGTAATTTCTATTCTGCGTTAAATTGCTGATTTGATTTGTGATAGCATAGCTTGCTCATGCCTACAATATAGAGTGTTATTTATGCCGGTCCAGGAGCATGAGAATCTTATTTCATTTAGCATATACAGGTGTACTTATTGGATTTCTCCTATACGATATGCTTGGACTGGAGGTCTGTGACCGTGCCAAGTGGATTATGTTGTTGGCAACTAAGTTTCTCGTGAGGTTGATGTCAATGTGAGCTATAGAGAAGCTGGTGATTATTATTCTATTCATGTATCTGGGTTCCACTATGATTTATGAACTCATAGTATATCGTTGGGATGGTACTTGTGGAACTTGCAAAACGCCTCTCTTCTTTGAGGTATTTTCTCTTTCTAGAGTAGCTGGATGGTGCAATGGTAAGGTTTACTGGTATGGCATTGTATTATGTACTTCTCCGTGAGTATTATGATTCGCTTGTGGTAGAGCTCTTTCATTTGAGTCATTTTCATGAATTTAGTATACTCGGACTGTTTCTTATTGGTGCGCGTACTATGCGAGTTGTGGCTTAGGCCTGTATTGATGTGTAATGTCACCAGAGTTGTGCTGGGTTAGATGAAATTGATGGGATCTAGAATGAATACAAACGGATTCGATTTCAGCATGTTGGGAGGATAATATCGAGGTTCAACACAAAAATTTGCTATGGTTTTTGCCAAAGAAGAAGTGGCTTCATGAGTGGTTGATCTAAGAAATGGGTATGGCTTACTGTGTGTTTTATTTATCCTTTGTAGTATATAGAGGTGTCGGGATGAGACCTTAGTTGATAAGAGGTTTTCTATCAGTTATTCGATTGTTGCGTGCAACTGCTATGATTAGGAGTTATTGCTGCAAACGTTTGAGTCATGTGTTATGTTATGTAATTGCACCCGAGGTTGCAGGTATAGGTTGTTACAGCTTGTTCAGGCTTATTCACAGTATAAATGTGGGATTCTGATCGTATGGAAGATTTCAATAGTGGAAATGTGGTCCTATGGCTTATGGGCTAGATGGGATTGCAAAATTTTAGTTACAATGTGTTGTCGGACCTATATAAGATAGGGTGATGTGGGATCACCCCCGAGTATATGCGTGGCAAGGTTATTCAGCGAGTGTTGGCTTCTGAAATAACTCTGGGCACATTTGAGGATTAACATTTGTTTAAGTTGGGGAGGATGTGACAACCCGACCCGTCGTCTCATGAGTTACCGCCCCGTTTTCCCATTTTCAGCTTCTTTGTGCTTCATTATCCGTATCTTATGTGGTTGAGTTGGTTTGGAGTGGTTTTTATAAGAAATGAGACACTTAGTCTCTTTTAAGAAGGCTTAAGTTGGAAAAATCAACCGGATGTTTACTTATGGGTTAGAGGGCTCGAATGTGAATTTTGATGGTTTGGTTATCTTCAAGGGATGATTTGTGACTTAGGAGTGTGATCAGAAGTGGTTTTGGAGGTCCAGTGTAGAATTAGACTTGAATTGGCGAAGTTAGTATTTGGCAAATTCCGGTTGATAGGTGAGATTTTGATCCGAGGGTCGGAATGGAATTTTGAGAGTTACTATAGCTTCGTTAGGCGATTTGAGATGTGCGTGCAAAATTTCAGGTCATTCGGACGTGGTTTGGTTGGGTTTTTAATCAAAAACGTGTTTCGGAAGATTATTGAAACTTAGGCTTGACTCCAATGTATTTTGAGCGATTTAATGTTGTTTGAAGTGTTTTGATTATTGGAACAAGTTTGAATAAGGTTTTAGGAAGTGTTGGTACAATTGGTTTGAAGTCTCGGGAATTCGGGTGAGTTCTGGCTAGGTTCCGGGATGTTTTAGGCCAAAAATCATAGCTGTAGCAGGTCCAGAAGGGTTGTAGGCCTCGGAACCCACCCACGCGGACTGCACAAAAAGAAGTGCGTCCGCGGTGAGTGCTGTGCGGACCGCACAAAAGCAGGCGCGTCTGCGATAGGCGCCGCTCGGACTGCACAAAAAGGGGCGCGACCGCGGTGAAGAACCTGCCCGCTGGTCCTACTTCGGAAGCTCATATCATTTGATTTACAATGTATTTTAAGATGCTTTAAAAATGAAAGTTGTAGCCCTTCGTGTCTAGTTTCAAGAATGGTAATGATATCACAGTTTGGACATTTGTAGCGAAAGTTATGGCCAAAATACTGAAGAATTTCACTACAGTCAAAAGTTGGCGCGGCCGCGTTCGTTTTAGCGCGGACCGCACTTGTTTTGCGCGGACCGCGGAGGTGAAAATCTGGGGGTTACTCTATAAATATGAGGTTTTGGGTTTTATTTGATATTTTACACGTGAGAGCTCGGATTTTGGCGATTTTTTGAAGGTTTTTCCATAAATTCATCGGGGTAAGTGATTCTAACTCAGATTTGGTTAGAGTACATGAATCTATCATTGAATTCATCATTTAATTCATAATTTGAGATGGAATTTGGGAAGAAAATTATGGAATATTTCAAAAAATATAAAATGATGATTTGAGGGACCAAATGGTGTCGGAATTGGATAATTTTTGTATGGTTAGACTCGTGGGGAGATAAGGAACCCGTTGATGTAAAAATTTCTGAGTTTTGAGACGTGGGCCCGGGGCTCGAGTTTTGTCAGATTCGTGAATTTTGATATTTTTCGTTTGCTTTCGATTGGGTATTGTCTCTTTAGCATAATGCGACATATTCGTTGTGATTTTGAGGAGATTCGTCGCACGAGGAGGCCAATTCGAGAGGCAAGGGCATAGCGAGGTAGACTTTTGGCCGTCTTGAGGTGAGTAATGAATGTAAATGATGCCCTGAGGGTTTGAAACCCCAGAAATTTCACATCGTAACGCTATATTGAGGTGACTTGCACGCTGGATAATGGGCGTGGGGTAGAGCATCGTTGGGGATTATGACTTGGTCTATCCCGCTTAATGAAAATACTACCAAATTGCTTGACGCTTAGTTGATATTCTTATAAAAATGGATTAATTGTTATAATTTGGCCTCATGCCAACCGATTGAATCCTTCAGGGATTATTTTTAATGGTTTCATACCATATTTTTATATACTTGATCTCAGTCCAAGGTTTTAAACACTGTTTTGCAAACTCAGCCATCTTTCTAAGATTTGAAAACTTAAATGATATTTCTAAATGATATTTTGGGCTGAGAACTACTGTTTTACATAGGCCAAGGGGCTTATTATGATTTCTGGACTGATAATGGATCAGGCTGCGCGTCGTAGTAGTGTTTATTGATATTGAGGCCGAGAGCCTGGTTAATGCCACAAGATGGCTTGACATTGCGCTTGGGCTGTAGGAGTCCCTTTGGAGTCTGAGCCCATTCCAGTGAGCGCTGGAGAGGTGAGTAGGCTTTCAGGCCTTATAATGTTATAGCGCTTGGGTCGTAGGAGCCCCTCCGGAGTCTGCACACACCCCCAGTGAGCGCCATCGACGATAAATAAATGGTTGGCTTGGGCTGCACGCCACAATGGGTAACGAAGTGTACCGTCATATGCATTGCATTGCACTCATGCATTATTCTTTATCTGTTATACCTGGATGGCTCGGGCTGCACGCCGCAGTGGGTACTAGAGTGTACCGTTATATGCATTGCATTGCACTCATGCATTTGTCCGTTATCTATTTTACCTGTCATTATATATTTGTACTCTTATGTCATGGACTTGTTGCTTCATTACTAAATGCTCTAAATTGCGAGTTATAGTTTACTTTGTATTTTTCCATGATTTCTTATCCTCAGCTTTTATTTGTGTTTATTACTTACTGAGTTGGAGTACTCACTTTACTCCCTGCATCTTGTGTGCAGATGCAGGTATTTATACAACCGACAGCAGGTTTTAGTGATTGGAGGCAAGGTTATCGGAGTTTTAGAAAGGTGGCTGTCAGCGTTTGCAGCATCACTTTTCTCCCCTTTTGTTCATCAGTCCTGTTTTGTATATTTCAAACCTTGTATTTGTACTTATACTCTAATAGATGCTCATGACTAGTGACACCCTGATGTCGGGCTGAGTTGGGTTGTTATTCCGCATGTTTATAGAATTGTATTGTTGACTACCTAAAGGATTGGATTATTCATCCTTATAAATGACTTATTGATTTATTAAACTGTTAGAACTGAATTTGAGTAAACGTCGGCTGGCCTTGTCTTCACGAGAGGCACCATCACAACCGGATTTTTGTTTTGGGTTGTGACAGTTGGCAGGCCAATGTGGATGTTTGTTTTAGCTTGAGTCGGTTTGGTTGGCCCTAAATTTTATTGTTGAGGGATGTGTTGATTCAATTGTTATGGAGCTTATTAGTGTTCTGGGGAGATCTATGAGTTACCTTTCTATGTTACGAGATGTCATGATTTGTTGGTTAGGGGCATATATGGTGCGGTTCATTTGGGGTCTCATAGTGGAAGTCGAGCGGGAAGAGTAATTGGGTATTGCTCGGTGAATGGCGTATCGGTTATGTGCTATCAGGTTTGCATGGTATATGTTATTTGTTTCACCGTGAGTGTAATGATTTGCCTTGGTTCTAGACATCAATATGTGCGTGGTTATCGATTTCGAGCATAGTGACTTGAGGTGTTCCATGTTGGAGCAGTGTTTGGATAGGATTACGCATTGCAGCGAAGCTATGTGGAGATATGACCTTGTTATTAGATTCGTGTGTTCTATTTCTATGATTTGAAATGGGTTCTCAGCCTTGTGTTGTGGTAGTTCTGGTGAGCTTGAGGAACATCTATTTCATTAGAGTCATTTTCATGATTTGAGTATGTTCGGACCGTTGCTTATTGGTGTGCGTATTATGCCAGTTGTGGCTTATGCCTGTATTGATGTGTCATGTCACCAGAGTAGTGTGTTGGATCAGAAGAGATCATTGGGATCATTAATGAATACGAATGAATTCAATTTTAGCATGTTGGAAGGATAATATCGAGGTTCGGCTCAGAAAAATTGCTACGGTAATTGCCAAGGAGAAGTGGCTTCATGAATGGTTGATCTGAGAAATGGTTATGGCTTACTGCGTGTTTTAGTTATCATTGGCAGTATATATATAAGTGTTGGGATGAAACTTTAGTTGATAAGAGGTTTTCTACCGGTATTCGGGTGTTGTGTGCAGCTGTTGTGAATGGAAGTTATCGCTACATGTGTTTGAGTTATGTGGTATATCATATAATTGCACCTGAGGTTGCAGGCATGTGTTATTACAGCTGGTTCGGGCCTATTCAGAGTATAGGTGTGAGGTTTTGATCGTATTGATGGTTTTGGTAGTGAGAATGTGGTTCTATGATTTATGGGCTAGATTGGATTGGGTAATTTCACTTACAATGTGTTATTTGACCTATATGAGATAGGCTGACGTGGGATCACCCCCAGGTATATGCATGGTAAGGTTATTTAGCGATTGGTTGGCTTTCGGAACAACTCTGGGCACGTTCGAGGACGAATGTATGTTTAAGTGGGGAAGGATGTAACGATCCGATCGGTCGCTTTGAGCTTTTGCACATTGATCGCATGACTTGCCCCGTGTGATGTATTGCGACTTATGTAAGTCATTGGTTTTGGTTTTCAGGGTAATCGGAATGAATTTGGAGGAACAGTTCTCAGTTCGTAGGTTTAAATTTGAAAGGTTTGACCAAGATTTGACTTGTTTGTATATGAGCTCGGATAAGAGTTTTTATGATTTGGTTAGCTCCATTAGGTGATTTGGGAGATCCGTGGAAGTTTTAGGCTCGAATTGGCGAAATTGAGATTTCGATATTTTCCGGCTGATAGGTGAGATTTGGATATAGAGGTCGAAATGAAATTCTGGAAGTTGCAGTAGTTCCGTGGTGTCATTTGGGATGTGTGTGCAAAATTTCAGGTCATTCGGACATGGTTTGATCGGGTTTTTGATCAAAAGCGTAATTTGGAAGTTCTTGGAATCCTTAGGCTTGAATCCGATGCGAATTTGGTGTTTTAATATTGTTTTGAGCATTTAGAAGGTTGGAACAAGTTTGAATGATGTTATGGGAAATGTTGGCATGTTTGGTTGAGGTCTCGAGGGCCTCGGGTGAGTTTTGGGTGGTCAATCAGACCATTTCATAACTTAAAAGATAGCAGAAATTGCAGGTTCAGGTGTTGCAGGAAATTGCCCTTCGCGATCGCGTAGGGTGTGTCGCGATCGCATAGAAGGATTTGAGGAGGGCGTTCAGATGTTCTTCACGATCGCGATGTGGGTCTCGCGACTGCATAGAGTGTGAAGGTTGTGCATGGCGTTCGCGAGCGTATTGTCGCGATCGCGTAGGGTATTTTTGGTCAGCTGGTCTGAGGTCGTGTTTGTTATTTGCATTCGCGAAAGATGAGTCGAGGAATCCATCACGTTCGCGATGGCATTATCGTGTTCGCATAGAGTAATCTGGGGGAAAATTTTGCTTCGCGATCTCGAAAGCAGACCTGGGCAGAATGTTTTAAGTCATTTCATCCGCGATTTTGGGGTCTATTTTCACCCATGGTCGATCATTTTGAGAGCTTCTTGGTGGAGATTAAAGAGGGGTTCAAGAGGAATCGATTGGAGGTAAGATTTTTGAGCTTCAAACTCATTTTTATTGTAAAATCTACCCAGAAAAACATGGAACTTAAGCTTAAAATGGAAGAACTAGGGCTTGAGAAATTGAACTTTTGATTTGGGATTTGAAGGATCATTTGAGGTCGGATTAGGGAACTTTTGGTATGTATGAGCTCGTGGGGAGATAAGGAACCCGTTGATGTAATTTTTTTTGAGTTTCGAGAAGTGGGCCCAAGGCTCGGGTTTTGCTAATTTCGGGATTTTTTGTGTTTTTCAATTGCTTTCGCTTGGAATTTGTTCCCTTAGCATATTGTGACATACGCGTTCTGATTTTGGATAGATTCGACGCACGTGGAGGCCGATTCGAGGGGCAAAGGCGTCGCGATCTAGAGATTTAGATGGTTCGAGGTGAGTAATGATTATAAATGATGCTCTGAGAATTTGAAACCCCGGACTGCACATCGTAGTGCTATATTTAGGTGAGGCACACGCTTGATGACGAGCATGGGGTCGTACACTACTGGGGATTGTGACTTGGTCCGTCCCAATTGATGTTTTTACTGCGTATCTGACTGAAACTTATTTGCTATCATCATGATTTGGGCTGAATGCTATATTTGGGCTTCGTGCCAACTATTTGAACCCTTCGAGGATTTTTGTTGATATTTCCTCACTGTTTTGACTTTATACTTGAACTCAGTCATGTTGTTTTCCACTGTTTTCAAAAATCAGCCATGTTTACTCTACTTTAACACTTGAAATGATATTTTAAATAATATTTTGGGTTGAGTGTTATGTTTTACTATTTCTCGAGTGGCTTATGTGATTTTTGACTGAGTAAGGCCGATGGCCTGTATTGCAAGGACACTTTTTGGTCGGGCTGCACGCCGCAGCAGTGAGATACTGATGTGATTATGTGGTCGAAGGCTTGAGATATGTACGCCACGATGTGGCTTACTGATATTGTTTATGAGGCCGAGGGCCTAAGATATATACGCCACGAGGTGGCTTGACTGATATGAGGCCAAGGGCCTAGATTTGATGCCACGAGATGGCTTGATATTGTGCTTGGGCCGTATAGGGACCCTCCGAGAGTCTGCACACCCCTAGTGAGCACGGGTACCCATTGTGATGTGAGATATAGACCGAGGGGCTGATATTGTACTATGTGATAGCCCGAGGGGCTGGTATTTTTCTATGTGATTGCCCGAGGGGCTGGTACCGTTCTATGTGATAGCCCGAGGGGCTGGTATGGTTCTGAGATATTTCCCGAAGGGCGAATCTTTATGTGTTTATCTTTCATATTTACTTGTTAAACTATGGTATTTGTGCCTGAGGGGCGGATTTTCTGTGCTTATCTGTGCTAACTGCTTTGCATTCATTTGCATAACTGTTGAAAAGTCATTTTCAAAAGAAGTTTGAACTGATCTAAGTGATTTTAAGAGATTTCACAGCTTCATTGCTTTCTAAATGGTTTTATACTGCTTCTATACAACATGTTGATATGCTTTACACGATTTCTTACCGCTCAGTTGTTATTTACCTTTATTACTCACTGAGTTGGAGTACTCACTTTTCTTCCTGCACCTTGTGTGCAGATTAATGTATTTTTGAACCTCGTAGCGGGTATTGGCTGATCGAAGGCAAAGTCATCAAAGTTTAGCAAGGTGGCTGCCGGCGTTCGCAACACCGTTTTTCTTCCTCTTCATTCATTAGTCTTGTTTTGTATACTTCAGACCTTCCAGTTGTATTTATACCCTAATAGATGCTCGTGACTTGTGACACACCGGTTAGGGCTGTGTCGGGTTGTACTTCCGCTAATTTTTATCATTAAATCATATTTAAACTGCTTATGTATTGTTTAACTGTTTTAAGATGGTGAATTTGGTTTAGTTGGCTGGCCTTGTCCTCACGAGAGGCGCCATCACGATCGGGTCTGGGTTTGGGTCGTGACAGTTTTATTCTACCCAAAATGATTCATGAATAAATAGAAGATAAATTCTATCAATCATACTTTAGAAATATTTCATTAACCTCCATTATATTTTCATTAGCAGTTTCAACCATAATATCCAGAATATTACAATTCTTATAGATATGATGAAAAATACATTTGCCAAATACCATCATTTCTAGTTTAATTTCAATACCCGACACCACCCACAACCTATCTACGGAGACTCTAAATACAACTAAAGAGAAATATGAAAATGCTGACAACAAGACTCCGACTATACCTCAATATACAAAGTACACAATAACCAAATGAAGGGACCCTGAAATGATGTGGGGATCACCAAATTAGCTGAAAGGAGCATACCGCTATCACTGATCACTGCCGCCTACTGTGGAACCACCTGCATCCATTAAAGATGCAGCGCCCCCGGTAAAAGGGATGTTAGTACTGTCGAATAGTACTAGTATGTAAAGCTTAAAATTATCTTTCAAAATAGAATAATCATACAAGAAAAGGAAAGCCATAGAAACAACAAGTCACAATCAATAATATCCAAATGCCCAATTGAAACATAACAATTTTCAACATACGAAAGTGATACGTATTATTACACCAATCTTAATAGAACGAACAATGAAACAATAAGAAATCAAGAAGGGAGGCCGTCATGATATACAATAAGAGCTTCAACACACATCAACACATCAGGCAAGGATCACATAATTTCCAGACAAGTTCCCATCTTATTTAGGTTTGATAATCTCAGTACCATGTGCCACAATCAACAATACCACCGTGTTCCTAACGAAGTTTGATCTCAACCCGGCCGGCTAGGTCATCTCATTTGAGACATCATCCATTTCCATAATTTCAATCAATCAATTCAGCACAATTACCACCATATGTGCGGCATGGTGTCCGATCACGGCCCGATCGGCTAGGCCATCTCCCTTGAGATATCAACCAAATCCACAATTCTGAGTCTATCATTTCTAGCACAGTCACCACCATGTGTGTGAAATGGCTTCTGATCACGGCCCGATCAGCTAGGCCGTCTCCCTTGAGACGTCAACCAAATTCACAATTCCACATTTCAACACATTGGCACAAGTTGCTTTACATTATTAAGTCAATCTTGGCACTTGGCCGCATTTCATAATTCCAGTTTCCCTTTTTACGTGTTCAATAACATTTTCATCAATAACAATAAGGCCTATCATGTACGGCATTTTCACACAAATTGGCACAACAATCTTTATTCAATTTCTTTGGCATGAATTCTTAGCCTTCTCAATACATATTCCATATTTGTAAATGTATTCACAAGTTGCATGACGACATGATAAATATTTAGAACAATCATTGAACATAAATCTTTCAACGCAGCACTTTAGGACAACAATTCTAGTATGATCGACTTAGGAACTTACTCCAATTACACAAACACCAGGGATTCGATTCTAAGAAGAAATATGTTTAGCCATACATACCTCAATGTAGCTTTTAGGCAAATTCTACTTTTTGAAGTCATCTTAAAATAGTTGAGTCGAGGCTCGTTTCGTAATCTGTTTCATATATTTTCTCATTTCATAGGCCTCACTAGGCACAATTATAGGCATTTTCTACACTCTATTTCCCCAGTTCATTTAGTTCATTTTCAAACATCTTTATTGTTTATCATCAACTAGACATAATCAATCAAGACATTTAGTGCACATACGAGCAATTAAGCATATCGAGTTTTCCGCACCTAATTGGTATACCAGTTTGCATTTTAAATACAACTCAAAGTCATACCGTTTTTAATAAGCAACCCATACTTTAAACATCCATCGTTCAATATGAGGCTCGTTTGGAATGGTCAAGTTTATGAGCTTATAGGGATAACCCGGAACATAGAAATTAGGGATTTTGGGCCGGTCACCCTTAAACTTACGGAAACATTATGGAATTCAATTCCGAGAGAGGAACTTTAGCCCACCTGGTTGAGCTTTCCTTGAGTTACTACAATGCACCAACACTTCTAGCAATAATAATCTATAAGGATAAATCAAAAATCGATTAACAACTAGAAAGATTACCCATGGTGTAACTCTCTTAGGAATTGCATCAAACACCTAACATATGAAATATACTACAAGGTCCGAAAATGGAAATTCCTTCTTCCCTCAACCAATTTTAACGGGAACTATCCAAATTAGTTTATTAATATCACATACTACAACTTAGTCCCACATGCATGGCCTATTTCTAATCCCCACAACATATATGAACCCTTAACCTCTTGCATGCAAGTTCTGGAAATAGGACTTACCCGGATGGAGGACAATCTAGTGGCTATCTTCCTTGATTCTTGAAGATTTGAGCAAGATTTGGTGATTGGAAGGCTAGGTTCCCTCTTTCTCTCTCTAAAATGCTCTCACCTCTCTCTAGATTTAGTATAAAATAGCCCAAATGAAGCCACAAAGCTTATTTATCAAAGTGGGTTCGGATATGAAAATTTCCAAAAACGACCCCCGAAGTTAATTATGTGGTGCAATTATGCTATAGCATAATCGATATGTGGGCAACACACTTGCAGCATAATCATTATGCAATAGCATAATCGACAACATAATCAATTATGCGACAGCATAATCAATATGCAACAGCATAATATTTTGCCCGACTCTGCTTCACTATGCGACACATGTGGTCCGCAGAGTCGTTTTGCGATCGCGAAATTGATCGCAAATCCAGCCTTTGGTAATTTGATCATAACTTTGCGTATGAATGTCCAAATGATGAATCATTTGAAGCGTTAGAAACTAGAGTTGAAGACCTTTCATTTTATAGGTTGTTCATCACAAAAAACCATATATATTTAGATATGCGCGTTCAAAGTGTGGACTTGTGCCAACTCATTTGGAATTTTAGCCTATTATGTAATTTTCCAATTTGACATAGACTTAGGCCTTTCCTTGGACCCAAATTAATTATTATATGACTTATACATTCTTTTACCATATCCAATTGATATACATCATTATTATAGCACATAAATTGTTATAATTAACCTACCTGGTACGACAAAGTCTTAAATTACTTAGTAAAATTTTCCGGGGCCTTACATCATGCTACTAAAAAACTTAGATCTGCCAAATTTCTTATATAATAGCATACAAATGGTATATAGAAAGTTTGACAATAACGTTATACATGCAAAAATTATGATAATGGTCAATACTTCTAAGTATATTTTTATTCTTGAATTCAACTTTCATTTCCAAAACTAAAGAATAACCTTTTAAATTTGTGTAATAATAATTTTCAGTTTATTTATGTTTTTCAATTATACTAATAAATAAACAGTTTATTTATGTTTTTCAATTATACTAATAAATAAAGCACAAGGACAAACATGCTAAATATTTGACTATATTGTCAGGACCCCAAACCACCCCGGTTGTGATAGTGCCTATCACAGTACTAGGCAAGCCGAATCAATGCAAATAATATAAAGGTCTTTTGTAAATTCATTTCTGTAGCAGTTATGATCACCAGTCTTTCATTTTAATATAACAAAAATACGCGAAAAAACAAATACGCAAATACATGCACACTGTCCGATCCTGATGTCACTAGTCACGAGCTACTAAGACACTGTCCAATACTGTCTACTCAATACAAGAAAAGACTGAAATAAATAATACTAAGGATAGAAAGGAGAAAGGCAGGGTTGTGAACTCCATGCAGCTACCTTGCTATCTCCGAAAATACTTAGAAACTACTGAAAACTATCACTCTGATACTCTGGCACCTGGATCTGCACACAAGGTGCAGGGAGTAACGTGAGTACGCCAACTCAGTAAATAACCAAAGTAAATAAAGGCTGAGTGCAGTGACGAGCATTTAAATCATATACATAATCTAACATAGAATCTCAATAGAAATATCAAAGTCAAATCCGTAGTTCAATTGTCAGACAGCTCGTAAAAAATCTAGTTTCAACGAAAGTTAATTAAAACATTTGTTCAATATTTTTCAATAGAGTATCAGCATAAAAGAAGGGTGAAAGAAGTAAGTTCATAAACAATCCCCTCGGGCAAGCCTCTCAGTCACTCGTGACTCAACTCTCATCAATCAGCACTCACGCTCAGCACTCCCGCTCAATAGATATCTCATAATAATAATTGCTGTGGCGTGCAGCCCGATCCATAAATATATATAGTCGACTGCGCTCACTGGGGGTGTGCAGACTCTGAAGGGGCTCCTACAGACCAAGAGCTATATCGCTATGGTGTGTAGCCCAATCCATATATCACTGCGGCGTGCAGCCCGATCCATACACATATAAATATTGCTACGGCGTGCAGCTCGATCCATACACATATAAATATATATATAATCCTCACCATCCGGCCCTCGGCCTCTCTCAGTCATCAACCTTACAGCCACTCGGTTATTTCAGTGAAAACATTAGGGAAGTCAGTCCAAACAACTTTCAAATATTTTAAAACAGAGCAATAAAACTAAATCAAAAGTAAATAGGTAGAAATCGTGACTTCGGATATGCTTTCGAATCAAAACAGTGTGAGGAAAGTAGTAAAATACCCCTAAAGGTTTTAACAATTCGGCACAAGGCTCCAAACATGGCATTCAGCCCAAATTAACAGATTCAATTCCAAAACACATAGATATAATATAGAGTTTATCAAAATAAGCAACTCTATAGTTCCTACGGGACGGACCAAGTCACAATCTCTACGGGTGAACGCCCACACGCCCGTCACCTAGCATGTGCATCACCTCATTTATCAAAATAGTATGAAATTCTGGGGTTTCATACCCTTAGGTCTAGATTTACAATCGTTACTTACCTCAAACCGGATGAAAACCTACTTCGCGATGCCTTTTCCACTCGACTCGGCCTCAAATCGCCCCGATTCTATCCAAAATTAGAAACACAACATCAATATATGCCAAAGGAACAAACCCCACGCGAAAATAATAAAATTACATAAAAAAATCAGAAATTGGCCAAACCCGACCCCCGAGCTCACGTCTCGGAATTTGATAAACACATCAGTAGAATCCTTATCCTCCTACGAGTCTATACATACCATGAACATCAAAATCGGACCTCAAATGATCCCTCAAATTCCCCAATTTAAACTCTCCAATTTCAAGCCCCAATTCTCCAATTTTTAATCTTTAAATTCCAATAATTTCATGTCTAATCAATTAGAAATCACCATTGGATCGAGTATTGAGTTCAAAAATCTTACCTCCAATCGATACCCTTCAAATCCCTCTTCAAATCTTCTCAAAATGCTCCAAGTTTGTACACAAATGGTGAAATAAGGCTGAAAATCGCAAAGGGAAGCTTTTATAGTTTCTGCTCCAGGGATTCCGCACCTGCGGTCCCATAAACACACCTTTGCTACCGCTTCTGCGATAGTTCACCGCTTCCGCAGTTTTCACTTAAGGGAACCAACTTCCACACCTGCGCCTCAGGCCTCGCACCTGCGGGCTCGTAGGTGTGGTTAACCATCCGCTCCTGCGACTAAGTCTGCTCCTACTACCATCATCACGCGCCTGTGATCATCGCACTTGTTGTCCCCAATCCGCAGGTACGGATACAATAGAAGCAAAAAAAATTATGCAACCCCACTCCAATTCCAAACCTTCCGCCAACCATCCAAATCCATCCTGAGGCCCTCGGGACCTCAACTAAACATGCCAATAAGTCACATAACACTATTCAAACTTATTCCAACCTTCGGAACACTCAAAACAACATCGAAATATCAAATCACCCTCGGATTCAAGCCCAAGGATTTCAAAACTTTCGAATTCCGCAACCGATCCAAAAACCTATCAAACCTCATCCGAATGACCTGAAATTTTGCACAAATGCCACAAATCACACAAAGAACCTACTCCAATTTACGGAATCCCAATCCGACCCCGATATCAAGATTTCTACTACCAACCGGAAAATGCCAAAATTCCAATTTCGCCATTTCAAGCCTAAATCTACCACATACCTCCAAAATATATTCCGATCGCACTCCTAAGTCCCAAATTACCTAACAAAGCTATCCGAACCATAAAAACCCAATTCTTAGATCATTTACCCACAAGTCAACTTTCGGTTGACTTTTCCAACTAAATGGCCAGCTTAAGAGACTAAGTATTTCATATCCCTCGAAAACTACTCCAAACCCGAACCAACCAACACGATACGATAAAATGTAGCTGAAAAACACATATAGAAGTAGAAATGGGGAAAACGGGGCTGTAACTCATGAAATGACTGGCTGGGTCGTTATATCCTCCCCTTCTTAAACAAATATTCATCCTCGAAAGTCAAGAAACATACGTAAAGCCTCAAATAGGTGAGGATATCTTCTCCGCATCTCACGCTCGGTCTCCCAGGTAGCCTTCTCCACTGGACGACCTCTCCACTGCACTTTCACTAAAGCTATATCTTTTGATCTCAACTTTCGAACCTGACGCCCCAAAATAGCCACTGGCTCCACATCATAAGTCAAATTACCATCTAAATGAACCGTGCTGAAATCCAAAACATGATACGGATCGCCAATATACTTTCAGAGCACAGAAATATGGAATACCGGATGCACACTCAACAAATTAGGTGGCAAAGCCAACTCATAAGCCACCTCCCCAATCCCCCGAAGCACCTTAAAAGGCCAAATGAACTGGGGACTCAATTTACCGTTCTTCCTAAAGCTCATAACACAATTCATGGGTGAAACCTTTAGTAGAATCTTCTCCCTAACCATGTAAGACATATCAGGAACCTTTTTGCCAGCATAACTCTTCTGTCTCGATTGCGCTATACGAAGCCGCTCCTGAATCACTTTTACCTTGTCCAAGGCATCCTGCACCAAGTTTGTACCCAAAAGCCTAGCCTCGCCCGACTCAAACCAACCAACTGGAGATCTACACTCTCTCCCATATAAAGCCTCATATGGAGCCATACTTAACTGATAGCTATTGTTATATGCAAACTCCGCGAGCAGTAGAAACTGATCCCATGAACCCCCAAAATCAATCACACAAGCGCGCAACATGTCCTCTAATATCTGAATAGTGCGTTCGGACTGCCCATCCGTCTGAGGGTGAAACGCTATGATCAACTCAACCTGAGTACCCAACTCTCGCTGCACGGCTCTCCAAAACTGCAAAGTAAACTGACTACCTCTGTCTGAAATGATGGAAACTGGAATACCATAAAGGCGAACAATCTCTCGGATGTTAATCTCAGCTAACCGCTCTAAAGAATAGGTAGTACATACATGAATGAAGTATGCAGACTTGGTCAGCAGATCCACAATTACCCAAATAGTAGCAAACTTCCTCAAAGTTCGTGGGAGCCCAACTACAAAGTCCATGGTGATCCGCTCCCACTTCCACTCTAGAATATCTAAGCACTGAAGCAAGCCACCCGGTCTCTGCTGCTCATATTTTAACTGCTCACAATTGAGACACCGAGCTACAAATCCCACACTATCATTCTTCATTCTCATCCACCAGTAATACTATCTCAAATCCTGATACATCTTCGCGGTACCTAGATGGATAGAATACCGTGATCTCTGGGCCTCCCTCAGAATCAACTCTTGAAGTCCATCCACATTTGGCACACATATCCGGCCCTGCATCCTTAATACTCCATCATCACCAATAGTCACATCTCCAGTTCGTCGTGCTGAACCCTGTCCTTGAGGACAAGCAAATACGAATCATCATACTGGCGCTATCTGATGCGATCAAACAAGGAAGACCGAGAAATCACACAAGCTAAGACTAGACTGGGATCCGAAATATCCAACTTCACAAACCGATTGGCCAAGTACTGAACATCAACTGCAAGAGGTCTCTCCCCAATAGGAATATATGCCAAATTGCCCATAGTCACCGCCTTCCTACTCATGGCATCGTCCACTACATTGGCCTTCCCCGGATGGTACATGATAGTGATATCATAGTCCTTTAGTAGCTCCAACCATCTCCACTGCCTCAAATTGAGATCCTTCTGCTTGAACAAGTGTTGGAGGCTACGATGATCAGTAAACACCTCATAAGACATACCATACAGATAATGCCTCCAAATCTTCAACGTGTGAACAATGGCGGCCAACTCTAGATTATGAATAGGGTAGTTATTTTCATGGGGCTTCAACTGAAGAGAAACATAAGCAATCACTCTACCATCCTGCATCAACACAAACCCAATACCAACTCTCGAAGCATCACAATACACTATATATGAACCTAAAGTTGATGGCAAAACTAATATTGGAGCTGTGGTCAAGGCAGTCTTGAGCTTCTGAAAGCTCGCCTAACTCATCCGACCACCTGAATGGAGCACCCTTTTGAGTCAATTTGGTCAAGGGTGATGCTATAGATGAAAGTCTCTGAACAAACCACCGGTAATATCCTGCCAAACCAAGAAAACTGCGAATTTCTACGGTTGAGGATGGTTTGGGCCAAGTCTAAACCACCTCTATCTTCTTCGGATCAACCTGAATACCCTCGCTGGACACCACGTGCCCCAAGAAAGCCACTGAACTTAGCCAAAACTCACACTTGGAGTACTTTGCATAAAGCTTCTCCTTCCTCAACCGCTGTAATACCACTCTCGAATGCTCCGCGTGCTCCTATTGACTATGCGAGTACACCAAAATATCATAAATGAATACAATGACAAACGAGTCAAGATAAGGCCAAAACACAATGTTCATCAAATGCATGAATGTTGCTGGGGCATTGGTCAACCCAAAAGACATCGCAAGGAACTCATAATGACCATACCAGGTCTTGAAAGCTGTATTAAGAATATCTGAGTCCATGATCTTGAACTGGTGATACCCTGACCGGAGATCAATCTTAGACAACAACCTCGCTCCTTGAAGCTGATCGAATAAATCATCAATACGAGGCAAAGGATACTTGTTCTTGATTGTAACTTTGTTCAACTAACTGTAATCAATGCACATCCTCATCCTTCTATCCTTCTTCTTTACAAACAGAATAGGCACATCCAAAGGCGACACACTAGGCCGAATAAACCCATTATCAAGGAGTTCCTGAAGCTACTCCTTCTCTTCTTTCAACTCTGCTAGTGCCATATGATACAGTAAAATAGAAATGGGCTGCGTGCCCGGCACCAGATCAATACCAAAATTAATATCCCTGTCCGGTGGCATGCGTGGTAGGTCTGCAGGAAACACATCGGGAAAATCCCTCACTACTAGAACATAATCAATACTAGTAGTCTCTGCACTGATGTCCCTCACAAAGGCTAAATATGATAGACAACCTTTCCAAACCATCTGCTGGGCCTTCAAAAATGAAATCACCCTACTGGGGACAAAATCAGTCGAACCTCGCCACTCAATCTGTGGCATACTCGGCTTAGCCAACGTCACTGTCTTAGCATGACAATCCAATATAGCTCGATATGGAGATAGCCAATCCATGCCTAATATCACATCAAAGTCCAGAATACACAGCAACAAAAGATCCACTCGGGTCTCCAGACCACCAATCGTCACCACACATGATCGATATACGCGGTCTACAATAATAGTATCGCCCACCGGAGTAAATACACGAACAGAGGAAATGAGAAACTCATGGGGAATATCCAAATAATGAGAAAAATATGATGACACATATGAACAGGTGGAACCGGGATCGAATAACACAGAGGCATCTTTGTGGCAAACTGAAATAATACATGAAATCACCGCATCTGAAGCAATGGCATATGTTTGGCTGGGAGGGCATAGAAACGGGCCTGATCGCCAACTGATTGACCTCCCCCTCTAGGGCGACCCCTAGCAGACTAACCTCTACCCCTAGCTGCCTGGGCAGGTGGTGAAGTAACTGGAGTTGAAGTCGAGGATTGACTCCTCTGCTAAGATGGACCCTCAAAAAGATGAGTAAATTGCCTCCTCATATATCCAAACTCTCCACACTCGTAACAACTCCCTGGTGCGGGTAACTCGGACTAAAGGGAACCTCTAACATTGGAATGACTAGTATAAGGACATGGCATAGAAAATCCCTAAATTAATGGAGCACATGACGAACTCTAGGCTAGTAGGGCACTAAGTGACAAATGACCCTGATGAGAACTGTGAGAACCATGGCCCGATGATGCCCCATGCTGAACGGGGCAAGCCGACTAAGCATGTCTGAATGGACGGCCTCTTCCGTGCTGAAACAGACCTCTCGAAGGAACACCAACAAAGCTACCAGATCCCCAAGGCCTCTTGTCCTCCCTCTCATCTCGCTCCTGGCGATGAACTGACTCAATCTCGCGGGCAATGTCAACAACCTCCTCAAAAGTAGCACCTGACATCCTCTCTCTGGTCATGAGAATCCGAAGCTGATATGTGAGGCCATCAACAAACCTCCTGATCCTCTCTCTATCCGTAGGAACCAACCAAACTGCATGACGAGCTAACTCTGAGAACCTTATCTTATACTGCATCACAGTCATATCACCCTGACACAACTACTCGAACTGCCTGTGAAGCTCCTCCCTGCGAGACCATGGCACATACCTCTCCAAAAAGATAGCGGAGAAGTACTGCCAGGTAAGGGGCACTGCACCAACATACCTATGCCTCTCATAAGCCTCCCACCAAGTGAAGGCAGCTCCAGAAAACTAAAATAGTAAATGCGACCCCGCTGGTCTCCGGAATACCCGCAGTGCGAAAAATCCTCTGACACTTATCCATGAAACCCTAGCATCCTCACCCTCTGTACCACTGAAAGTCAGAGGCTGAAGTCTACCAAAACTCTCCAATCGACGCTACTCATCCTCAGGCATAACTAGTACTACAAAATCTTGAGCAGGTGCAACCGGCTGAGTTGGTGGTACCTCTGGTGTCTCCAATCCCTTAACAACCTACTCGGTTATGCGGGTGATGGGAGTATGAGTGCCTCTCCCGGCCTCAAAAGTGGCTGCTGTAGTAGAAACTGCGACCACCTGAGAAAGACTAGTGCTCACGATCAAGATCTAAGCCAAGGTCTCCTGAAGACCAGGAATAACAATAGGCACAGTGGGTGCCTGAGTTGGCCCCGCTGGAGCATCCGCACAAGAATCTAATCATGAATTGGGACGGCTGGTGGATCTGTAGGTGCCGCCCCATTTACTGTACGAGCTACACCCTTGCCCTTGCCACGGCTTTGACCGCGACCTCAGCCTCTAGTGGCCCAAACTGGTGGTCATCCATCCTGACTTGTATCACGTGTCCTCACCATCTGTGAGAGAATAGAATAACAGAAGTTTAGTACTTGAATCAACAGATTCGCACGACAGGAATTTCAAGAATGTGAAGTTTTCCTAAAGGTCTTGCAACCTCCCAAGGATAAGTACAGACGTCTCCGTACCGATCCGCGTGACTCTACTAAACCGGCTCATAACCCGTGAGACCAATGTAACCTAGGCTCTGATACCAACTTGTCACGACCCTAAACCACCCAGTTGTGATGGCGCCTATCACAGTACTAGGCAAGCCAAATCAACGCAAATAACATAAAGGTCTTTTGTAAATTCATTTCCAAAGCAGTTATGATCACCATTCTTTCATTTTAATATAACAAAAATATACGGAAAAAAAATATGCAAATACATCCACACTGGCCGATCCTGGTGTCACTAGTCATGAGCCACTAAGATACTATCCAGTACTATCTACTCAATACAAGAAAAGATTGAAATAAATAACACTAAGGATAGGAAGGAGAAAGGCAGGGCTGCGAAAGCCATGCAGCTACCTTGGTATCTTCAGAAATACTCAGAAGTTGCTTAAAGCTATCACTCTGATGCTCTGATGCTCTGGAACCTGGATCAGTACACAAGGTGCAGGGAGTAACGTGAGTACGCCAACTCAATAAATAACCAAAGTAAATAAAGGTTGAGTGCAGTGACGAGCATTTAAATCATATACATAATCTAACATAGAATCTCAATAGAAATATCAAAGTCAAATCTATAGTTCAATTTTCAAACAGATCGTAAAAACTCCAGTTTCAATGAAAGTTAATTAAAAAATGTGTTCAATATTTTTCAATAGAGGCTAACCATAAAAGAAGGGCAAAAGCAGTAAGTTCATAAACAAGCCCCTCGGGCAAAGTATCTCCCATATATATATATATAGCCTCTCGGGCAAGCCTCTCAGTCACTCGTGACTCAACTCTTATCAATCAACATTCACACTCAGCAGTCCCGCTCAATAGACATCTCATAACAATAATCGCTGTGGCGTGTAGCCCTATCCTTAAATATATATAGTCGACTGCACTCACTGGGGATGTGCAAACATCGGAGGGACTCCTACAGCCCAAGTGCTATATCGCTACAGCATGCAGCCCAATTCTTATATCGCTGCGGCGCAGTCCGATCTATACACGTATAAATATCACTGCGGCGTATAGCCCGATCCATAAATATATATATAATCCTCACCGTCCGACCCTAAGCCTCTTTCAGTCATCAACCTCACAGCCACTCGGGCATTTTAGTGAAAAAATCAGGGAACTCAGTCCAAACAACTTTCAAATATTTTAAAAACAGAGTAGTGAAACTAAGTCAAAAGTAAACAGGTAGAAATCATGACTAATGATATGCTTTCGAATCAAAATAGTGTGAGGAAAATAGTAAAATACGCCTGAGGGTTCAAACAATTTGGCACAAGTCCCCAAACATGGCATTTAGTCCAAATTAACAAATTCATTTCTAAAACACATAGATATCATATAGAGTTTATCAAAATAAGCAACTCTACAGTTACTACGGGATGGACCAAGTCACAATCCCTATCAGTGCATGCCCACACGCCCGTGACCTAGCATGTGCGTCACCTTATTTATCAAAACATTATGAAATTCTGGGGTTTCATACCCTTAAGTCTAGATTTACAATCATTACTTACCTCAAACCAGATGAAAACCTACTCCGTGATGCCTTTTCCACTCGACTCGACCTCAAATCACCCCGTATCTATCCAAAATCAGAATCACAACATCAATATATGCCAAAGTAACAAAGCCCTCACGAAAATAATCGAATTACATCAAAAATTTTGAAATTGATCAAACCCGACCCCCGGGCCCACAACGCGGAATTCGATAAAATCACATCACTAGAATTTGTATCCTCCCACGAGTCTATACTATTGATACCCAATTTTTTCTTACCTATTTTATACTCAAACAAAATAGCATGTACATGCGTATATAAGTATGCCCAGGAATTTTGAAATTTTTTTCTAATTTTTTAAAAGCTTTTTAAAATCATTTTATTATCTGTTTTAGCAGTACAAATCCAATAATTATTCCCAAAACTATCATTTTGGTGAGTAATTTATTTCCATCTTCATATTTATGCCACAATATAATTAAGGTTATTTTAGCATATTTTTATAAAATTATTTGATGATTTTAAAGCTAAATTGTATAAAATTACAATTATAGCCTATATAACGATTAATAGCATTTTATAATTATAAAATTCTTCCCAATATTTTTTTATTAACATTTATATATTATTAATTAGTTCAGTGCTTTTAATTTGATTTTAAGATCGTTTTTACTATTTTTATAAAATAAAAAGAGAAAACTGGCTATTTAACATTTAGCCTCATTTTATTACAATCGTAGCCTATTCATATTTCAATTTTAACCCTCAATTTACCCAATCCTAACCCTCAATTGGATCAACCCAATTTTGTTTTAACTTGACCCTGATCCATCCCAAACGACCTGCCCGGTTCCTATTATTGATCCAGGCTGTTGATCATTTTGATCAACGGCCATAAGCCACCCTTGCCTTTTTTAACTTCAAATGACTACCCTAATCTCTCATTCACCATCTGATAGCCGCTCCTAAATCCTCTCATCTCTCAAACTCTCTCGAACTCTCTCGAAACCCTAACTTCACTCACCGTATTCGACCTCTGACTCACCGGAATCCATGGATTCTCAGGCCATGGATGATCTATGCTCATCTCCTACTGATCCTATGTGCCTGATACCAAATGTTCAAGGCTAGACTTCAAAGGTCTCCACCCAGACCTCCGCCGACTTGAGGTTTCCGACCATCTCTAACCTGGCTCCGGCATATCTTAGCCTCCTGAGCCTGTTTCCAACCTCATCCGAGTTAGATCGGACCTTATCCAAGCCTTTCTCATTCTAGGGTTCATCTGAAACCCTAGCCGTTCGAGGTTTTTCTCCGATTCTCTTTAGATCTGTGTGTATTCATGCTCTATTTTTGAGTTCTCAAAAGATTTCCCCAACTTTTCTTTAAAAAATTTACTTTCAAAGTCACTTCTTTCCGATTTAGGGTTTCTGAAAATGCTTAAGTGTTTTTCTAACTTTTATTTTCCCCTTCTTTGTGTATGTATGTCTTTGCTATGTTCTTATGTTCTTCTTTTACCACGCATTTTCCTCTACTGTGTTTCTACGCTATGTGCTTGTATGCTCTTCACGATGTTATGCTATTTTCTATCACCATGATCTCGTCTACTGTATTTTTCTACTGTGTTCATTAAGTGTTCTTACTATTTTGTCTCTTCAAGTTTCCTCTAGAATAACCTACTTAAACAAGTTTTCTTCTACTGTTTCTTTTGCTTCCATTATGTTTCAAATTAATTCCCTTACTCTATTTGCTTTAAACTTTCTACTGTATTTGCTTGTTCCCTCATTTTTGTCTTCTTTGCATCTGATTCAAGTCAAAACCCTAGGATTTTGGGGTCTTTTTGGCGAGTTTGGTCTTGAGTGTTTGGACTAGGGTTCTATTTGAGCCCTGGACTCTCTCAAACTCGCTTTGGATCTATGTATTGAATTCAAACACTTTTGTGTATGACTCTGAATTCTTCTATACTAGACTCTTCTGATTAGCATGACAGTCCCTTTTATATGTGTGTTAAGATCTTTCTTCAAAAAGGTTTTCCAATTTATGTTCGAATCAGAATCCTTTTTTAGGGTTAATTGATTGTTGCTGATTCTTCTTAAGTAAAGCTTCTCTTTACCTTTTTCTGACTTGGTTCATTCATACAAAATTTTTGACTCATGATTGCTTGGCTGTCAATTGGTTTCCTTTCCTTAATTGGCACAACCGTGTACTGTCAAAATCTTTCCCTTAAATAACTATTATGTATTTACCCCTTCTTGCACTACTTTGAAAAGTGTTTAGTTAACTTCTTTCCTTATTTACTTTGCCCGTTTGAAATCAGAATCCCTTAATTAAAGGGAAACTTTGTATGATTGATTCTAAAACTATTTTCTTACCTATTTCTGTTTCTTTTCTGCACTATAAATACATGTTTTTAACAATCCTCCATAGACGATTAAGCACACAGAAATCACAACTCTCTTCTAAACTTATACTCTTGCTTCTTGACTGCACTTTGGCTTCCATAAGGCTATTGTTTCTCCTTTCTTGATCATTTGAACCGGTATGTCTTAAAATTAATTTCAGTATCATTCTAATGTGTTTATTCATAGTCTTTGTATCCATTCAAAGTTAATTTGAAGTACCTACATGCTTTTGCCTGCTCTTTCTTTGTTTCTTGCTGCTAGTATGAACAATTGCTCCCATACCCCATTCCCCTATGTGTGCTGAGTTAAGGTATGACCTGGCAGCATCCCAATTACTGTCCAGGGCTGAACCTGACCTTCAACAAGGTCTTAACTCCCAATGCTAAGGCTGACAAGCTGGGCAGGGGTGTGCCAGCATCCTAGTTGCTGGGCATGACCACCAGCCAGCCCTGGCCTCCCATTAATTCCCTTTTATTGCACTTACACTTACTCCTAGTCTCTAATTTCTGCCCCCTCCTATGAGCCTTGCCTTGGGACCTTGAGTTCCTTCTGAACTCGGATGTTTTAGGGCTGGCCTTTTCACACTGCACTATAATCTGATTCTGCAATGATCTTTGGGGTGTAAGCATTTCCTGGAACTCTTGAACTTCCTTAGAACTTTGACACATCCCAAATAAGAGAAAGTCTTTGGAAAATCCGATCCTGGAAGTTGGTTTATCTTATATTATTAGACTCTGAGCCTGGATTAGGCTGATTAGATGTAGATGTAATCACTGATGTATTTTTATTCTTTCCTCTGATTTATTTGGTCTGTAATAAAATTTTGTAATAACTACTGGGGTGTATAGTGAAAGGGATGGGATTGAATGCATGCGAAGGGGTAGATACCATGTTTTAGGAATTCTTTACTTTCAGATTTTAGCCTTTCATATAGATACCATGTTTTAGGGATCTTTACTTTCAGATTTCAGCATTTCATATAGATACCATATTTTAGGAATTATTTACTTTCAGATTTCAGCATTTCATGTAGATACCATGCTTAGGAATTACTACTTTCAAAATTCAGCATCTCATGTAGATACCATGTTTGTAGGACTTACTACTTTCAAACATCTCCATCTCACATAGATACCATGCTCATAGGTTTTCTGCACTTCGTATAAATACCATGCCCATAAATCGTTACTGAAACTCTGCATATCATATAGATAATATGCCTATAGGACTTCCTGCATTTTGCATATGTATCTGTCACTAGAAAAATATGCTTATAGGAGTTAAAATAACCAATTGCATATAGATGACCTGCCCATAGGATCTCTGCATGACAATAACAACGATAAAATCAACGACGCCTAGAGAGCATGCCTAGAGAAGCTATCAACTAAATCTGAATCGCCCATTAACTCCTAAGTTTAAAATCAGTGGTAATTTGTTTAACACTTGCAGAGCTTACAACCAACAATTCTTTTTGCAATCAGGTTATTCCTCCATTAATAGATATCATGCCTATAGGTCCCGTTTAACACATAGGCAAAATAGTTAAGTAACTAATCAACTATGTCAGTTTTCGACATCTATATCTAAGCAGGACTAATCTGGACTCCCTATCTGGGAAATATGTGGTAAATCAATCTATCCTACGCCTTAATTTAATTTAAGACCAAATCTGTATGTGTAAGACATGCTAAATAATTTGTTTCTTGAAATGAGGAGGCCTGTTTGAGCCCTTGGTTGCTGCTAACTCCCCTTTAACTGCATTATGTGTTTTAACTGCCACCCTAGATTTTTATCCTTTTAAACTCTGAAAAGCCAAATTTCCTCCCCTTTAGGATTAGTAATCCCAACTACCTCCGGGACTGATAGGTGGGACGGGTAATAGCATGCAGTAGGTGACGATACCATTCCGCGCTTAACACCTTAACAGGGTGGGAATGGTAGACATAGAGATGATGATCACGCGATAACACTATGCGTACGATTGACTACTGGTGTTGTGTGGATGATCCATGTGTTTCACAAACCTAGGACCCCTTTCCCTTATGTAACTTTATTTTTATCAATAAATTCCTATATCACATTTCAGTCACCAAATTCCTCTTTTACTGCACTACTCTTTTCTTTTCAAAATTTCCGTTTATTCATTTTCTTGTTTAAATTTCTGCACTTGGACATTTTTTTAATGAATTATGAGATCACTTAGACCTCAATTTCAACATGTTTGTTACGTACCTACTTGCAACCCTTATGTGTGGAATTATTTGTCTACTTGTTTGCATTTAAAGTCACAATATAGCATGGCCGGGAACCACACTAGTGGATCTTGAGGGGTGCCTAACACCTTCCCCTTGAGATAATTTCTAGCCCTTACCCGAACTATGGATTTCCAACTCAAAACCCTTAGTGTCCTGATGCACTTAATCATTAGGTGGCGACTCTTCAAATCCGAAACCGAATCCCAAACGGGAATAGAGTTGTCTTCCCAAATATCGTAAACCCGATTTCACGAGAAAAAGAGGGCGTTGACAGCGTGGCGACTCTACTGGGGATTTTCTTTAGGCTTTTACCACTTCATGTTATGTGTGACTTTACTACTTCTTTACTGTTTTATTTAATGTCTTTATTCGAAACTGACTTGGCTTTTTTGTTTCTTTTCTTTAACGTTTTCATTCATTATTTTCCTTCAATACCGTTGTAATTTTTTGAGTAATTATTGTAATCAGTATGAACGTGGAAATACATGACAATTTGTTTTATTCTTGTAATTGCATCTTCAACATCATATTCCACTCGTGCCAAACAAATACCATAGCAACGCTTATAATGAGTGGTTGTGCTCTTCCAATATTATTATCCCCTAAATTTGGCAAATGCATATTTGCGGTAAAACCAGTCGATCAACGGTGCAGTCGACGGTTCCGTGCCTTTCCCTATTGAGTTGTCCACTCAAGGGTACCGGTCTAATACCCCATAGAAACCTTATTCTATTTAATTGTTCATGCATCACTGTCAAACCTAGTCGAGTCAGTTATGCTGTCCACATAATGACTCTTTAAGATAGCCTTGCCCAAAGTCCACTGGGTTTCCTTGGAACCCAAATAGACAACACCATGTTCTGTGAATTTATTTGCAGAACTAAATGCCATTATGCTAATTATTGATTTAAATAGTCGAGTCCAGTGGGGGAAGAACTAACGCTTTGTTTTGCAGAAAATAAGGCACAAAATCCCCAGATTCGGCACGGTAATCAACATTCACCCAAGGTTATTAAGCTAGTGGGAAGACCTTCATTCCAGTGACCGGACTCTCGTCCGCAAATATTTGGGGAATTCGCCTTCTCTTTTGGAAATCCAGCCTGACAACAAAATTATAGAGGCTGCAACCTTATTTTGGGACAGTGATAGATCAGTGTTTCGCTTTGGGGGTCTTGAAATGACACCTTTGCTTGAAGAAATAGTAGGGTTAGCTAGTATTCCTTGGGAGACTACGGGTTTGCTCATGCCAGAAAATCGCAAGGGTAGGAGCTTTCTCAAGATGATGGGACTGAATAAAAACACAGACTTGACTTGCTTGAAGGATTCCTATATTCCTTTCGACTATCTGTACGAGAGGTACGGCCATAGCAAGTCCTACCACACCTACCCAGATGAATTCGCCCCTTACATCATTGGGGCATATCTATAGGAGGGCCTTTGTCTTTATGTTCTACTTTTTTGGAATGATAGTGTTCTCTATGAAGAAGGCTAGAATCCATACCAGACTAGCCATAGTCACCAAGACATTAATGGAAGGGATTGGAGGGCATTCTTTCAGCATAGTGCCCATGATTATTGCTGAGATCTATTGAGCCTTGGAAAACTGTCAACGAGGGGCCAGTCATTTCGAGGGTTGTAACTTACTACTCCAACTCTGGCTCATAGAACATCTTCAAAGGGGTCAATACCATCAGGAGATCCCACGAAGGATGTGGAACGATCATATAGCCTTTCACCATCCTAAGAGAATGAACTATATGCTCAACATGTTTGCTCAGCCGGGAGACACTCGAGGATGGGTAGAGCTGTTTGAAAATCTGAAAGAAGAAGGTACAGTGGATGTTCGAATGGTTCCCCACTGGAGAGTTCATCATCCGCTCTCGGGATGCTCCATTCCTTATACTCATTGGTCTGAGGGGAAATTATCCCTATGTCCCTCTCCGAGTCATGAGGTAGGAATGGAGGAAGTAGGTCATACCAAAGGTTGAAATGATGAGTCATTTCAGGGCCAATTTCCAAGACGACGGTAGTCCGTACAAATGTCAAGCTCAACACATGTGGAATAACAAGATCATCCTGGAAAAAGACTCCATAAAGCCTGACAGATACCATTCCAGTTACACCCCATACTATCCAGGCTGGCTAGAAGAAGATCATGCTGGGTTAGGACAGCCCGGGTCTGTTCGAGGTCACAAGGTCATCGACGAGAGGGCTGAAATCCAGGTTAAATACAACCAACTGCGCAAGAGGATCAGGGAGTGCGAGAGTAAACATCAGGAAATTCAAGAAGCAAATCAGAAATTGATCGAGAAATGGAAAGATATGGCTGTCAGTGCCAACAAGCGACTAAGGTATTTGGAGCGAGGTTTGGTAGAGTTGGAGGGAAAATCATCCAGAGGATCGAGAATTGCCAAAACGCTGAGGGAAATGAATGAGGACATTTGGCTAGGGCTTATCTGCTGCTGGGACTGCGTGAGCTGGTGAAGCTGTTCGAGGAAGCAAAAGATGCCGAGTCTGGGGAAGGTCCTTCTAGGACCAAGTAGTTAGGAATCTTTTTCTCTTTAAAATGTAATAAGGACAATGGCCCTTAGTGACATTTTTACTTTATGCAATTTTAGTGTCGTTTTGGGATTCGTCTTATTTTTATCAATAAAATGAGGCATTTAGTATTATAAGTTCTCCAAATCAACTTGTCGCTAGGCCTACCTCGGGCATAACGAGGCACCCAACTTACACACGAGTTATATTCTTATACTATATGTTTAAATATTGCAACATTTTCTCAGAATCTGTACTAACTTGTTACCTTTTATTTTTACTTTTTGTTTTATTCCCCTCCCCAAAAGGTTAGTTCGTGCACTCAGGCATCATCATCCTACTCCACAAGATCTAAGGGCCCTCCACCTCCTCCTCCTCCAAGTCCTATCAGAAACAAGAACAAAGCAAAAATGGAAGACTTGAACAATGTCAGGAAGGAGAACACGGTTGAAAGGGTAGAGGTTCCTTAGGGTATTCAGGGTTCCAAAGAAAGTGCCGCCCAGCTCGAACAGAAGTTACTGAAATTTCAAGAAGAACTGGACAATGTTCGAAACTTGGCAAGCATATCATTATCCCTCAATACCCCAGAGATCAACTTTCGCAATGCTCAAAATCCTATACCTCCACAGAACGTCCCGAAACCACAGAAACAACCCGTTCCCCATCAAAATTGCAACATTTGTCACACTTCATACAACACCCCACTCCTCATTCCCGAAGCACTAAATGATTATCCCCACCACACCCCCATCTACGTGGAAACCATGCCACAATACACTCAACCTATTTCAAGCACACTGGAGTGTGATGACAAAGACTCTCTCATCAAGAACCTGGCCGCAGAGCTCAAGAAACTGACTAGTAGAGTCCAGGGTGTTGAAGCAAATAAAGGTATTGAGGGGTTGGATTATGAGGACCTTTGCATTCAGCCAGACATCAAACTTCCCGAGGGGTACAAACCTCCTAAGTTTGAAATGTTTGATGGCTCAGGAGATCCTAGAATCCATTTGAGGACATACTGTGATAAACTGGTCGGTGTCGGAAGTGATGAAAAGATTCGCATGAAGCTCTTCATGAGAAGTTTGAAAGGTGATGCGCTATCTTGGTACATTAGCCAAGATCCCAAAAAGTGGACAAGCTGGGTAGGGATAGCGTTCGATTTCATGGACAGGTTCAGATTCAATACGGAAAACGCACCAGATGTCTTCTAAATCCAGAATTTGAAGAAGAAACCTACAGAGACATTCCACGAGTATGCTACTCATTGGAGATCAGAGGCTTATAAGGTCAGGTTGGCCTTGGAAGAAGAATAGATGAACATGTTTTTCGTCTGAGCTCAGGATCCACAATATTATGAGAGGTTGATGCTGATAGAGGGCCGGAAATTCTCCGACATCATCAAGCTAGGAGAAAGGATTGAGAAAGGCATTAAAAGAGGTATGGTGTCACGACCCAAACCCCGCTCCGGTCGTGATGGTGCCTCTTGTGAAGACAAGGCCAGCCAGACCATTTCAGAACACCACTTTTAAGCAGTTAATCAGTTCAATAACAATTCGAATATGATTTAAAGATATTAATTAACGTAATTACAACCCAACACATCCCTAATCAGGGTGTCACAAGTCACGAGCATCTATAGAATGTAATTCCACTTTACAAGACTAGAAATACACTGAACATGAATAATGAATAACATAGAAAGACAGGGGTGCTGCGAACGCTGGCAGTCACCTCGCTAAACCGCTACAACTTTGCCTCCACGCAGCCAATACCCGCTACCAGGTGAATAAATACCTGCAACTGCACGCGAGGTGTAAGGAGTAAAGTGAGTACTCCAACTCAGTGAGTAATAAAGGTAAATAATAACTGAGCAGCAAGAAATCACGTAAAGCAACCAACATACTATATAGTAGCCGAGTACAATTTTCTAAGAAAATAGTGTAATCCGTGAAATCTTTAGAAATACCTTGGCCCAGTTCAAATCTCTCTTGAAAATGATCTTTTCAATAATTGTGAAAACGATTTCAAACAGTTAGTGCTGATAAGCACAGAAAAAGTCCGTCCCTCGGGCACAAATACCACAGTATAACAGGTAAAAGGCAAATGAATATGCAAGATGAGCACAAAAAAGTACTCCCCTCGGGCACATCTCAAATTTAGTACCAGCCCCTCAGGCTCAATAGCAATCACTCAGAATAGTATCAGCCCCTCGGGCACAATATCACATCACTCAGAACAGTGTTAGCCCCTCGGGCTCAATATCAGTCACACTGTACAACATCAGCCCCTCGGGCACACTCTCAAATCACATGGGTACCAGTGCTCACTGTGGGGGTGCAGACTCCGGAGGGGCTCCTACAGCCCAAGCGCTATATTATCATAAGGCCTTAAAGCCTGTCATATCAACATAAGGCCTTAAAGCCTTCTCAAATCACACTCGAGGCCTGAAAGTCTCCTCACATAACACTCGAGGCCTGGAAGCCTCCTCACATAACACTCGAGGCTTGGAAGCCTCCTCACATAACACTCGAGGGCTGGAAGCCTCCTCACATTACTCAAAATATCCTCACATATGGCCCTCGGCCTTAATCAGTCCAGAAAATAATCATAAGCCCCTTGGGCATCAGTAAAACAATGGTGCTCAGCTCAAACAATATTAGAAATATCATTTAATTCTCAAGTTGAGTATAAATGTAGCTGAGTTCATGAAACAGTGTAATTCAATTGGACTGAGTTCAAATAATATTTCAAATAGGGAGGAAAGAGTGATAAAAATCCCTGAAGGGGTTCAAATAATTGGCACGAAGCCCAAATATGGCAATCAGTCCAAATCGTGATAATATCAAATAAGTTTTAGTCAAATACGCGGTAAAATCAATAACCGAGATGGACCAAGTCACAATCCCTAACGGTGCTCTACCCCACACTCGCTATCCGGCGTGCAAGTCACCTCAATATAGCACTACGGTGTGCAAATTCGGGTTATCAAACCCTCTGGATATTATTTACAATCATTAATCACCTCGAACCGGTGAAATATCTAGCTCGCAACGCCTCTGCCCCTCCAAACCGGTCTCCACGCGCATTGAATCTATTCAACATCAGAGCGAATAAATCACAATATGCCAATGGGACAATACCCAATCGAAAAATAACAAAAATCTCGAAATTAGCAAGAGCCCGAGCCCCTGGCCCACGTCTTGAAAAATTAGAAAATTAACATCACTGGATTCCTTATCTTGCCACGAGTCCGTACATACCAAGAACTTCCATATCGGACCACAAATGGCCCCTCAAATCCTAAATTTAGAATTTCAATCTCAAGCCCTAATTTCTTACAATTTGGCTATATTCTCATGAATTTTAAGGATGATTCTTCAATAAAATCATGTATTTAACTCATAAAACTTATCTCCAATCGATCCCAGTTGAAACTCCCTTTAATCCCCGTCCAAAAGCTCTCAACAATGCCCAAAAATGGTGGAAAAATGTGTTGGGTTTGCGGTTGAAATATTGTTTTAAAACCCTTCTCTGCCCAGCTCTTTTTGCTTCTGCGATCCCGTTTTCGCTTATGCGGGACCGCTTCTATGGACACTACACCGCTTCTGCGGTTTTCCACTTAAGGGCCCTTGCCGCTTCTGCGGCCCAGTTTTCGCACCAGCGGGACCGCTTCTGTGGTCCAAACTTCCGCTTCTGCGGAATCAACTTACTCGTCCAGGACTGCTTCTGCGGTCCAGTCCCACTTCTGCGGACACCGCATATGCGGACTCCTATCCGCTTCTCCGTAAGTCCTCCCAAGGCCCCCAATCCGCTTTTGCAACTCACCAATCGCATAAGCGATACCGCTCCTGCGGTCCAAATTCCGCAGAAGCGAAAACACACCAGAAGCAGCAGACTTAGCAACATGCAAAAATTCCAAAACTCTCCGTTTAACCATCAGAACTCACCCCGAGGCTCCCGGGACCTCAACCAAAAATACCAATGCATCCTACAACGTTATTTAAACATGTTCCAATCGTAAAAACCCATCCAACAACACTAAAATCATCAATTCACATCGAATTCAAGCCTAAGTTTTCTTAAAACTTCCAAAACACGCATTCGATCAAAAACCCGACCAAAACACCTCCGAATGACCTAAAATTTTGCACACACATCCAAAATAACCTAATGAAGCTACAAAAATTGTCAGAATTCCATTCCTACCCTCGGATCAAAATTTTACCTATCAACTGGAATTCGCCAAAATACTAACTTCGCCAATTCAAGCCTAATTCTACACCGGACCTCCAAAATAAATTCCGATCACACTCCTAAGTCATAAATCATCCCCCGAAGCTAACCGAATCACCGGAAATCACATCCGATACCTCTAACTCAATAGTCAACTTCCAGTTGACTTTTTCAAAACAAGCCTTCCTTAAAGAGACTAAGTATCTTATTTTCTACCAAAACCAATCCAAATCAACTCTAACACACCAAATACTAATAATGAAACATGAAGGAGCATAAAATGGGGGAAACAGAGTGGTAACTCATGAGACGATGGGTCGGGTCATCACATCCTCCCCAACTTAAACAAACGCTCGTCCTCGAGCATACCCAGAGTTGTCCTAGAAGCCAACCAATAGCTGAATGACCTTACCAAACATATACCCGGGGGTGATCCCACGTCACGCTATCTCATATAGGCCCGATAACACATTTTAACCGAAATTACACAATCCAGTCTAGCCCATAAATCATAGAACTACCTTTTCACTTCTGAAACCATTAATACGATCAAAACCTCACACCTATTCCTTGAATAGTCCCAAACCAGCTGTAATAACCCATACCTGTAACCTCAGGCGAAATCATATGATATACCACATAATCCAAGCACTCGAAACGATAACTCTATTCACCGCAGTTTCCCACAACAACCAAATACCGATGGAAAATCCTTTATTAGCTAAAGTCTTATTCCAACACTTTCATATGCTGCCAACGATAATCGAGACACACAGCACACCATAACCATTTCTCAGATCAACCACTCATGAAGCCACTTCCCTTTTGACTAATACCTTGCGGTACTGGATGGGGCATTCTGTTGTGTTTTGGGACAACATGATGAAACAGGGAGAAAGGATCAAGCCATCTACTATCTCAGTAAGAAGTTTACCCCGTACGAGGACTGGTATTCCTTGCTAGAACGCACCTATTGTGCTCTGACTTGGGTAGCTCAGAAGTTGAGACATTATTTCTGTGCCTATACCACTTATCTCATATCAAGGATGGATCCGCTGAAGTACATCTTTCAGAAGACCATGCCTACGGGCAAGCTAGCCAAATGGCAAATCCTACTGAGTGAATTTAATATTGTCTATGTAACTCAGAAAGCAATCAAAGGACAGGCACTGGCAGATCATCTTGCCGAAAATCCCGTGGGCGAAGTATACGAGCCACTAAAAATGTATTTTCCCGATGAGGAGGTCTCTTTCATAGGAGAAGACATTGCAGAATCCTATAATGGCTGGAGAATATTTTTCGATGGAGTAGCTAACTTTAAAGGAGTTGGCATAGGAGCAGTTCTAGTATCAGAAATAGGCTAGCATTATCCGGTGTTCGCCAAACTCAGGTTCCCATGCACCAACAACATGGCCGAATACGAAGCCTGCATCTTAGGGCTCAAGCTGGCCATTGACATGAACGTTCAGGAGTTACTAGTGATCGGGGATTCATACTTGCTCATACATCAGGTCTGAGAAGAATGGGCAACCAAGAACTCCAAAATACTCCCATATTTGCATCATGTACAGGAGTTGAGGAAGAGGTTCACAAAGAAAGAATTCCGGCATGTCCCCAGAATCCAGAATGAGTTCGCTGATGCATTGGCCACTCTATCATCCATGATTCAGCATCCAGATAAGAACTTCATTGATCCTATCCCGGTAAAAATCCAGGATCAACCTGCTTACTGTGCTCATGTCGAAGAAGAAGCAGATGGAAAACCATGGTTTCATGACATTAAGAAGTATCCGTCAACAGGAGAATATCCAGAACTTCCAAACACTACTCAGAAGCGCACACTGCGGAGGTTATCCAATCACTTCTTTTACAACGGAGGAATAGTTTACAGCAGGACTCCCGATTTGGGATTACTAAGGTGTGTCGAAGCAAAGGAAGCATCCAAGTTGTTGGAGGAGGTTCATGCAGGAACCTGTGGCCCGCACATGAATGGTTTCGTCTTAGCAAAGAAAATACTTCGAGCTGGTTATTTCTGGATGACTATGGAGACGGACTGCATCCAGTATATCCGAAGATTCCATCACTACCAGATTCATGCAGACATGATAAATGTGCCTCCTAACGAGCTCAATGCAACAAGCTCATCATGGCCTTTCGCCGCTTGGGGAATGGATGTCAAAGGACCTATCGAGCCTGCCGTATCAAACGGGTGTCACACCTCCTTTTTCTTACTACACCCCCGGGGAGGGTATAATAAAGAAAATTATTTCCAACTTGAAGTGACAATCAAAACGGGATTGTTTATTAAGATTTAGAGTCGCCACTTGGGAGATTTATGGTGTCCCAATACACCGGTTCAAATCCCGAATCGAGGAAAAGAATTACTCTGTTTAACATTCCGCGAATCAGAAATCCGGGTAAGGAATTCTTTTAACCGGGAGAAGGTGTTAGGCATTCCCGAGTTCCGTGGTTCTATCACGGTCACTCAACTACTATAATTGGCATAATTATCTGATTTAAAATAATTTTAAACCTATGTGCATTTTACTTTTAATCGCTTTTATTCATTTTAAAAGAAGATTTAACGTCATCTAAAATATGTCTTTGGATCACGTCACATGAAACGCACCCGCAATACGAAATACATTTTATTCAACGTTATAAGGATTTGGATTTGGGTCACATGAAATGCACACTCGAGTTTAGGAAGGTAATATTATTAAAGTACGTGCCTAAAGCAACTACGCATTTTCAACTTTGCGAGGGCCATGAAAAATTCAACTAATGGCACGCCTCGATTCTAATTTCAAAGGATTGTACCCAACTAAAGCAAACTACATACGCTTATTAATTATTCAACTATGTTTGAGATGGAATACAAACTTCATCAGTTCTAGAGTGAAATACCATTACCCATGAATCGAGCCTAATTGGTGTATAAGATTTCGACTGGATTGAAGTGGCTACTGCTCCTTTGGATTTTTGTTGACTTCAAAAGTAGCTTAGAAAATCCTTTTGGTTTCTACATAGTAATTTGGTGTCCTTTCAATGCACCAATATTACATGCTATTTTCAAGATCTAAACCGGACAGAAATTGCAAATTGGATAATTTATTTACACATACTTCCAGACTTCTGGAAAAGATGAAACTAACCGATGGATTTTTGTTTAACGGCAGTCAACTAGAGCCAAACTTATTGTATCCCACTAATTAAACAAATGAAGTAGTGAAAATCAAATGAGAATATCATGTCCTGATTAAATAAATAATAGCAGAATCCTCAATGCTTAAAATAACAAATTCATATTAAGCATGCAAATCATTTCCACATCTTGTACTCTCTGAATTCATACAAAAAAAAACAAGGGCACAACAAGCATAGAAATATATAAATAAATAAACACAAACATCTATTATGATTCACAATAATAATCGATCAAAAAACATACTTATTCACGGCATCATTACAATTCCGCATTTCCACCGACGAAGCCGGATTCATGCCCGCATCTTGACCCGGAAGTATTAACGACTCGCCACCTCGGACGGGCCCAGATCCGCACGATTTTGGATGATGGTTTCGGACTTATTTTGCTGAATTTCAACTAAGAATAAAGCTGTTTTTGCCGGGTTTTAGAGCTAATCGGGACTGTTTGGTACCCTTTTCCTCACTGCTGTTTTGAGTTGAGTTTCGACTTCTTTTGGTCAATGTTTTGAGCAATTTCGTGGCTGTTCTATGTGGATCTGTTGGAGTGAAATTTGTTGAAGATTACATGGTCATTTGATGGGGAAGATGGCGTTAAGGTTTGCTGCTTGAAAAATGGAAAAGAAGTTCTCTTGCTTAAAAAGTGGAGAAGAAGCTCAAGGGAGGGGAAGGCTAGCGAAGAAGACGAAGTGGTATCCTCTATGCTGAAGCGGCGCACCTCTGATTATTCCAGGCATTATTTTTAGGTATAGGTTTATAGGTCTAAGTCTTAGGGTTGGGTATTGTATATTCGGTCGGGTCGACCCGGTTTGGGTTGGGTTGGGGAAAACCTTGGGCTTCTAAAATATGTGGACCAATTCAATTTAAAACCAGCTTTTTTCAATTTTTATTTCTTTTGTTTACTTTTCTTTCTTTAATAAATTAAATTAAATTGTAAGATTAAGCTAATTATCTAACCATAAAGTTTATAAAAATTAATTGATCCTAAATTTAAAGACAAAACTTAATAATCCAAAATTTAAAGCGAAGAATGTATAAATAAGTCATTTTCGTGATTTTTATTTTTTTAATAAAGCAACTAACTAATTAATTAATCCTAAAATGTGAACCCAAAATCTAAATGCAATACATGGTATTTTTTTTGGTATTTTTTGATTTTCAATGGAAATTAAATATGCACAAAAATGCAAATAATTAACAAAAATCCTACGAAAATTCCTATAAAATTGCAAAAATTAGGAAAAATTATTTCTGACATTTTATGGGAGTAATTCATATAGGGCAAAAATCACGTGCTCACAGCTGCCCCTCTTTGCTCGGAAACACGAAGAGTTTTCGGGCAAAGATAAAGTGAGCGGATACGAGCATTTTTTGCCTATTTGGATACTCCGTGGGAAGCATTTTTTGAAACATTTGACCGAACCTTGCCTCCGAGGTTGCCTACAATATCATTGGCTATAAAAGAATCAGGTCAGTGTAGTTCAGAAGTTAGTGAGATGATGGAGTATGCTAAGGTGAAGAGCTGGTCGAGGTGCCGTTCCGCCGAGTTTCCGGTCCGCAGTCCTGTTATTACATCAAAAATCAAAACATGAAAAAGACTAACTAAGCCTGTCAACTATGAGTTAGAAGATTCCTATCTATAAGTCTTCTGAAGCTTGATCTTGAGTCTTGTGTGGTTCTTCATGCAGACTTTAGATTTGAGCCTTGATGCTTGCTAGTTGCAGGTGCTAGTTCATCATTCTTTAGCTTTTCGGATCAACACCGGGTATGCAGTACTTGTAACCTCGACCATGTCTTGAGCAAACCACATCTTTCATCAACTTCTGCATTTGGATTAACTTCTTGCCTTTCTTTTTTTCTTTTTCTTTATTGTGACTAATTTCTATTGATCATCTCGGACTGTTGACTCGCATTCTTGCCGCGAGCTTCTTTTGTTGTTGACTTGCATTGCATTCTGAAGTGAATTCCCTTATCTCCAGGTAGGCACCTGATTGCCAATATTCAAACTGTCTTTTTTTGAACCTTGCTGCTTTTCCTTGAAATTTGTGCTATCTTCTTTTGAAACTTGAATTGCTTTCCCTTTGTTCTCCAGGTGGGCGCCTGATTGCTGAACTTGAACAATCTTCCTTTGAAAATTGCTGCTTTACCTTGAAACTTGAACTGTCTTTCCTTGTTCTCCAGTTGGGCGCCTAATTGCTGAAACTTTCTGTGTTCCCTTGTTTTCCATGTAGGTACCTGCAATCAAAACAAACAAAATTTTCTGCCCCAGTTTGCACTAGGAAGATTTGTGAGTTGTTAGCAAAATTGCAAACCACTTATACTACTGATGCAATGATGAGAGTAAACTAAAGACTAGACTAGGATGTGCATCTCCTACGAGTAAAATCAAAAACTTTGACTAGCAAATGCGTCTGCTAAAATAAAACCTGAATGAACTAAACTAGGAAGTGCGTCTCCTAGGGTTGAATTTAAATGACCAAGGCTAGGAAGTGCATCTGCTAGGGGTAAAAACTTTAGTGACAAAAACTAGGAATTGCGTCTCCTATGAATGAACTCTCAATTTAAGAAATGCGTCTCCTATGGGTAAAACTTCAATGAACCAAACTAGGAAGTGCATCTCCTAGGGTCGAATGGCCAAACTTACGTGACTTAAACTAGGAAGTGCATCTCCTATGAATGAACTCTCAATTTAGGAAGTGCGTCTCCTATGAATGAACTATCGATTTAGGAAGTGCACGTCCTAGGGATGAAACTTCAATGACTCAAACTAGGAAGTGCATCTCCTGTGAATGAACTATCAATTTAGGAAGTGCCTCTCCTATTGGTGAAACTTCAATGACTCAAACTAAGAAGTGCGTCTCCCAGGGATGAAACTTCAATGACTCAAACTAGGAAGTGCGTCTCCTATAAATGAACTATCAATTTAGGAAGTGCGTCTCCTATGGGTGAAAATCAACTTAGAAAGTGCGTCTCCTAGGGGTAAAACTTCAATGACTCAAACTAGGAATTGCGTCTCCTATGAATGAACTATCAATTTAGGAAGTGCGTCTCCTACATGTGTAACTTCAATGACTCAAGCTAGGAAGTACGTCTCCTATGAATAAGCTATCAATTTAGGAAGTGTGTCTCCTACAGGTGTAAATCAACCTAGGAAGTGCGTCTCCTATGGGTAAAATCTCAATGACTTAAACTAGGAAGTGCGTCTCCTATGGGTAAAATCTCAATTTAGGAAGTGCGTCTCCTATGGGTAAAATCTCAATTTAGGAAGTGCGTCTCCTACCATAAAATATGACTTGAAAAACTTAGAGTAGGAAGTGCGTCTCCTAGGGGTAAAACCTCAGTGACTCAAATTCATATGATCCAAACTATGAAGTGCATCTCCTACAACAAAATATAACTTGAAAACCCAGACTAGGCAGTGTTTCTCCTAGCCTTTGCGTAAGCAGAATTGAGGCATTACACCTGAATAGCCTTTGCGTAAGCAGAATTGAGGCATTACACCTAAAATTACAAGCTTCCAATATTTGATATGAATATAGCTTCCGTCCCTGTTTCAGACAAAGAAAACTTGTGATTTTAAACATGGTGGTTGGTTTGTGGCCTTGACTTTGCGGCGATTGCTCCTTCACTTGCCATGATAACTTTGATTTCTGCTTGGAAGACCTTGCTTGTTTATTGACTAACCACTTTCTCTATTAACCTCATCACAGGAAATACCTTTGATCTGTTCACCCTAACCCTTCATCTGTTGCATTGTTCATGAATTGATATATACCAAGCCTTTGTATTTCACAAGGATCCCAAAGCATGTTGATTGTTACCAACTTAGTGTGCTTGCTGTTCTTTCCTGACTTATGACGCTTTGATGTGTTAACCAGATCCCGTTTTGTGCAATTGTAAAGCTGGTGGCAAATTTTGAAGTCATTTCTCACTTGTTCTGACCAAACACACTTAGGAAGAGGAAGTAAACAAGACAGAAGAACAGGATATAGGACAATGGAAAGAGATGATTCCTAACAAGAAAACTGCCAAGTAGAAACCTATCAGATGTGGATACCAACTCCAATGACCATGACATGCACCTGCGGCCTATTCTATTAAGAAAATTTGATGTTCAGCTCTGGTCGTACCCTTTTCGCCATGAAACTAGGCTTCAATGCTCTGCTTATCCAATCTGATTCATAATCCATATTCGACTTGTAGTGCCCGAAGGGCTTTCACCACCAAGCCTCTCTCATTTTGATCTTTTTCTCAACTCATCATCGCCTTACGATGCCCGTGAAAGTTTTCACCAATAAGACTCTCTCATTTTGATGTCTCTCAGCTCAATTTTGCCTTAAGGTGCCCGTAAGGGTTTTCACCAATAAGACTCTCTCGTTTTCATTACTTTTCCTGCTTGGACCGGAGTGTTGTCCCTAATATGAATCACCTCTTCTTGCTCGACTTGGCAGTTCTTGAAGACTGATCAGAAGGTCTTTCTTTGAACCGTAACGTGGGCTTTTGGATAGGGTTAGAAAGAAAGGGTATCAAAGGCTCAAAGCAATTCAAATGGGTTCAATATTACAACTTTCGGCATCAGATTTCTTACAACAACCACAACTTCTGCCCCAATTTCTTTTCTTGGGTACTTTTGAATTTTTATTTTAATGGGACCGAATCGTGAGGCTGCCTACGTATCCTTAAAAGGAATCAGGTCGAACGTAGTTCATGACATAGGAATTGCTTTATTTTTTGGTACTTTTCTCTCTCTCTTTTTCTTCTCTTTTTCTTTTTTATTTTTTGGTACTTTTCTCTCTCTCTTTTTCTTCTCTTTTTCTTCTCTTTTTCTTTTCTTTTCTTTTTTCGTTTAATAATAAAAAAAAATGATTCGATCGAACCCTATGTAGGTTGCCTACGTATCATGACGCCGCATGAATCAGATCTTTCTGTAGTTCTGAAAGATCATCAGGAATAAAATAAACAAACTAACGTTCTATTTTTTTTATTACCTTAATGACCACTCTGATGAGAAAAGAGGAATAAAAGAAGCAAATCCTTTTTTTTTTTGAATTTTCTAGACTTTATGTTCTATGACCTATTCTAAACTCAAGCTTAACGGGCATGATTTTTCTCTTTTTTTTTCCTTTTGAAACAAGTACTCTGTTAAGGAAATATCCTAGAAGAGAAAAAAAATATTTTTTTTGATTTTTTTAGGAAGAAATTCTAAATAATAAACCACAGAAAAATATTTTAAATTTTTATTTGATATCCCTAAAGAAAGATTTCGAAGCGAGAAATGAACAAGATAAAAGATATTTTTGGATTTCAGTTTTTGATTACCTAAAGAAACACTTTAAAGATAAACAAAAGATAAAGTATGCTTCTTTTCTATGTATAATATCCTACAGGTCTAGTGAAAACAAAAGAATTCTTTTTTATTTTTTTCCGTTAATTTTCCAAAGAAGAACCTCAAAAATAAAATCTTTTGAATTTTTGGAATTAATATCTTAAAAGAAAACTCTTAAAGAAGTACTAAAAGAAAATTCTCTCATCTTTTTTTGAAATTTTAATTTTTTTTCTTAATGTACTAAAAGAAAATATAAAAGCAATTTTTATTTTAAATCCTAGATATTCATTGCCTAAAGGAAAAATCACTTCAAATAATTTTTTTTAATTCCTAGAATTAATATTCTAAAGAAAACCTCTAACGGAAATATAAAATGCAACATCTTATGTTTTTGGATTTTTGAGTTATTACACATTTTGTTTTTGTCAAATACAAAATAGGAAAACCATAACAAAAGAATGAACAAACTTAATAGCCTATAACAAACTCTAACATCACCTAAAAGACTCGACATTACTATACAAAACTAGAAGGTAAAAGATGACATAAAAGAACAGACTAAAAACATAAAGAAAATCTCCTCAAGCAAACTCCTGAATTTGTGATCCTGACTGGATAGTCCCGGGGCGTCTGTCATGCCCAAACTTCGGTAAGTAGATCCACCTGTATGAAAAAACTCAAACCAACACTAGGTGAGACAAAAACATCCCTATTAGACACATACAAGACATGATTGAGGTTATTTTTTTTTTTGTTTTGCAAAATGACTTATTTGTCCAAAAGGTGGCTAGAGTGCAAAAGTTGTCTAAGACCCTGCAAAGCCAAGGACCTAAGATTTACTAGGAAGACGGGACCCTATGTGGGTTGCCTACGTATCATGCCCCGAAAGACGAGAATCATGTATATGTAGTTCGGGTCGACTGGATACGGGCGAAAATTAAAAAAAAAATAACTTAGAGAAAACATATTTTTTGTCTTTTTCATGAAAATGATAGAACATGCAAAATCTTTTTAGATTTTTTTTTCTTTTTTTTTTTTGATTTTTTGTTTTTCGGAAAATGATGAAAAAGTGCAAAATCTCTTTGAATTTTTCAAGCTCTTATTTTTTCTTAACACAATGTGGCAAAAAACATAATTGGATCTACTTGCTCTATTTTCACACTTCACCCTCTCTTTTTCTTTTTTTTTCCATTGTTTTTTTCCTTCATTTTTTCATTTGCCCTCAGCTATCATTGGTCCGCCAAATGACCCTTTTACCCTTGAATAAATGCAACATGTAGCACATAGGATGCATCAAGATGGTCTTTTCATTTCAGGTCACCTGTCCTAGACGGACCCCACCCCTGTGTTGAGTCCCCTAAGTCAAATGCACATGATGCAGATAAGCGTTCCTACTAGGGATCCGACATGAGGCTGAGTTATTCTATGTTTAAAACCTGAGTTTATTTGTTCTAAACTTGGTCTACCAGAGCGGACAACTCGAGCCGGGGGGAGGGGAGGGGGGAGGGGGGCAGCGTACCAGGGATACAGAAGCTCCGCCGGCTTAACAACTTGTCCGAACCTCGTACTAAATGGGATAAGACTCTAAACAGAAAAGAAGTCACACGAAGTGCACCCTTCTCCATGATGTAGAAGACTCAAAGAGAGGAAGGGTTTCTAAGCAGTTTATATGCAGTTCACAAAATATCAAAGCGTTAATAGCATTTAGCACATTAGGCTCAAACATGTACGAAAATCAGATAACAGATAAAGCCAATCATAACAGTTATTCTAAGCTCTAATTCTTGAACCGCGAACCGAAGTTCTGGGTTCTTCTCCCCAACAGAGTTGCCAGAACTGTCACACCTCTTTTTTCTTACTACACCCCCGGGGAGGGTATAATAAAGGGAGTTATTTCCAACTTGAAGTGACAATCGAAACAGGATTGTTTATTAAGATTCAGAGTCGCCACTTGGGAGATTTATGGTGTCCTATGTCACCGGTTCAAATCCCGAATCGAGGAAAAGAATGACTCTGTTTTACAGTCCGCGAACCAGAAATCCAGGTAAGAAATTCTGTTAACCCGAGAGAAGGTGTTAGGCATTCTCGAGTTCCATGGTTCTAGCATGATCGCTCAACTTCTATATTTGGCATAATTATCTGATTTAAAACAATTTTAAACCTATGTGCATTTTACTTTTAACCGCTTTTATTTATTTTAAAAGAAGATTTAACGTCGTCTAAAATATGTCTTTGGATCACGTCACATGAAATGCACCCGCTATCCGAAACACATTTTATTCAATGTTATAAGGATTTGGATTTGGGTTACATGAAATGCACACCCGAGTTTAGGAAAGTAATATTATTAAAGTACGTGCCTAAAACAACTACGCATTTTCAACTTTGCGAGGGCCATGGAAAATTCAACTAATGGCACGCCTCGATTCTAATTTCAAAGGACTGTACCCAACTAAAGCAAACTACATACGCTTATTAATTATTCAACTACGTTTGAGATGAATGAACATTTGAAAATAATTTCTTACGATACTTGCTTAATATTGAAAGCTAAATTATCAGACACAACTATGCTAAGTCATTGAATATTCAACTATCCTATATGATTTAGCAGCCACATAATATTCCTAATTCATGTCAATAGTCCTATTAAACAGTCCCTTCAATTACAAATAAGTATAGTTTAAACAAATGTAACTAGTATTAAAACTAACAGCAACTATGAAGACAAATTCAAATAGAAAAAACTTGTATTCTTCATCAGAGAACTTCAAAGTGCATACACAGCGATGTTTGTTTCCAGGACTTCTAAATTGAGGAAATGTACCTGAGTATCAAATTAAACAGGAAAAATTGGAATCAGCAACAAAACAGCAGGGCCAGCCAACGGTTCCAGTAGCAGAAATCAATTTAGAAAAGCCAGGCAATGGTATCACACCAGCTCAGCACTAAATACACCAAAACAAGCTTGAATGCACCCCAAAACCCCTTTTAAATTGAAGCTAGAAACAATAGGAAACTCAGCTACCAACCATCTTGCAATCAACTCAAAATTTTAAGGCAAACAGTATTTCTTTTTGGAATTCTCTACTGGATTTTTTGGATTTTTGACAGGAATTAAGATCTAGAATAACATTTGAACTATAGAAATGTAGATTTTTAACTTTCTTAGGCTTTGAAATTCAAATTTGAACTACAGACTTGAAGAAAAGGATTTTTAGGGAAAATTAAGAGCTGGAGAGTTTTTGGGGAATTTTTCAGGTTCTAAAACTTGTAAATGAAGGCATTGGGGCTGCCTTTTATAGGCAAGAAATGGGGCAGAATGTTCTGGAGTGTTTTACTCATTTTTCCTCTTTTTTATTTCAGAAATTAGTGATTAATCCCTAAATTTTTGACTTGATACCCAAGTTACCGCATTAAAAATGCAGAAACTTACACTAAGGCCCCTTTCTAGAAGGCCCTAGGGTGTTTCTCTACCTATGGAATACCTATATTACCCTTATTTTGGTTCTGAAATTACTGTTCTTAACAATTTTAGATGCCTAGACTACCCTTGAATGCCCCTGAAATTACTAACCCAACCAAACCCCTTTACCTTAGTTAAAATTTAACTATAGCTAATTAAAGAATAATTTATTCAGCTATATCCAAACCCTAAGCCTAAATAATATTGAAAAATGAACACTGAATTTGAAGAACAATCAAAACTAAACTAATTAAACTAACAACATATTAATTCAATCAAACGAACCCAAACAAAATTCAAAACTGATTTGAAACCAGAATTTTAACAGGAAACAAAAATCAAATTGCACAGCTAATGCTCATGTGTTTAAACTACTTATCAGAATCGCTAAACCAACTGAATCGAAGTAAACTAAAAGAAAATTCAACTAAAGTAATAATTGGAATTAAACTAATACTTGACAATTAAGCTGACGAAAATCAAAATTAAACTAAGCTACTCAATAAAATCAAAATCAAGAAGCTAGCCATTGAATCACAAAAGAACTAAAATCAGAAATCATGCGACGAAGTCAACAACTAGCAATTAAAAACTTAGGAGAACAGAATTAATCAGAAAAAAAATAAAAATGGAATCAACGAAGGGAAGGAACTCACTGACTTGGGAGTTGAACTAGCTCGAACTCGAATTTGGTTCTTAAATAATGTTATGTGTTTGTTCTTGCCAAGAACAAACACATAAAGCGATTTAAAAACTAATCGAACACTGGCCACTTATGGAAATTCAAACAGCTCTGATAGCAAAACCCTAGATTTAAGGTTCGAAACTTTTCAGTTGGATTTGGAGCAAATAGCTTGGGGATTTAAGTAGAGGAGAGTGAGGGGAGTATAGGGTGTGAGTTTGGAAGAGTTTGGGTGGCGGCGCTGCCATGCACGGTGGTGACGGCGCCTAGGGTTTGGCAAATTTGTGGCGTTCCAGGGACGTTTGAGAGAAACCAACGGGAGATATGGAATGGGGAGATGAAGTAGAGGATATGGTGTAATTTTGGGCCTCATTGGACGAGTTTGCATCTTGGCCGGAAAATTTCGATCTAAGATTCGAAACATTCAACTGGGATTTGAGAAAAACTAAGGTCGGATATGGGGAGAGGGGGCGGAGGAGCACCTGTGGTGTAATTTTGGGGGTCATTGGAGATTGGCCGGCGGCGGCGGATGGTGGAAGGCGGTTGTGTATAATAAGGGTGTTAGAGACGGTGCTTTGGGGGGTAGGGGGCTGATTCGGACACTTATATACGAGTTAACCTAGGACACTTCTCGTCCGTCAGATTAAAAATTAAGGGCCGTGATTTAATGCCAGAAACGATGTCGTTTGGTTACTCACTAATGTGGATCGGATTTGGGTTAATTGGCTTTGGGCTTGGCTTGATCCGGTATATTGAGGGGTTTTGGGCTTGATATGGGTGGTTCTCTGGGCTCAGATATACTTCAATGTAACAACCTAATTTCCTTTTCCTTATTATTTAATTTCTATTGTTTTCCCTCTCTTATTTATTTGTGTATTTTACTCATTATCTCTTTTTATTTGATTTTTCTGATTTTATTATGCAAAATAAAAATGACCCAAATTAAATCTAAGATGATACTAATTAACTAGTTCCTATTTTAAGAGGGAACTAAATCAAAACTGTAAAAATGTAAAATTTAAAATTGTAAAAGACTATTTTTTGTTATTTTTCTCTTATTTTAGTAGTGCTAATTAACTGCTATTTTTGTATCTTTTTTTCATGAATTATGGCAACTAAAAGTGCACAAAAATGCAAACGAGGCATAAAATCAAGCAATTAATTCCTAACAATTCAAATAAGAGAGAAAAATTCTAATTCTAAGGAATTTATAGGAGCAATTTAAGTGTGGCAAAAATCACGTACTCACAGTATGTATTGAAGTGGTAATTGACTAGTTTTAGTTCTTAAAATGATCCCTATTACTACAATATAGAATTCAGGCAAAGATACCGGAAATTCAAGGACCATTAGTTACCTTTGGGCCTCAAACAAAATGGCCCAACAGCTGCATGCGAAACAGGTCCAAGGCCCACTTTAAAAGTTAGCTTCACAGCTGAAACTCTAATGTTGGGTAGGGGATTTAATTCAGGCTTTGTTTCAGTTGGGCCTGCGCAAAGGTCCACAACTGGGCAATGCTTACAAAAACTGACCAAAATTGTCGGGCTAATTTCAAAGCCCAACATGCTGAAAGCTCGAATTCAATTTGCTTTAGGATGGCCTTTAAATAATTAAATGAGGTGAACCACGCCAAATAAAATCCATAAATTGTGTGGTCCTCTTTAAATGCTTATAATAAAATATTTAGAATTTGGGACGTTTCGTTTAGCGAACTTTCACGGCTTCCCGCAAAGTTAATAACACGTTAGTCGCTTTAGGCGCGCTTTTTAATTTTACCTTCCTAAACTCGGGTGCACATTTATGTGACCCAAATCCAAATCTCAACGAAGTCAAAATGTGTCAAAAATCGCATGTGCATTTATGTGACGTGGTTTGAGATGTATTTTTTATGACGTTGCAATTCTCTTTAAAAGCGGTTTAAAGTTAAAAAAAGCACATAAGTTAAAACATTTCTTAAAATCAGATTTTTAGCCAATTATAATAATTTAAGCAATTGTGCTAGAACCACGGGATCCGGGGGTGCCTAACACCTTCCCTCGGGTCAACAAAATTTCTTATTAAGAATTTCTGGTTCGCAGACTCCAACTAGGAAGTCGAAATTTTCCTCGATTTGGGATTCAAGTTAAATCGGTGACTTGGGATACCAAAAGCCAATCCTATCCCAAGTGGCGACTCTAAAAATAAATAAGTAATTCCATTTCGAATAATGTCACTTTAAATGGAAAAACTCCCTTATACATTATCCTCCAAACCCAAAGGGCTTTTTACTTTCCCAAATCCCGGCATAACCCAAGGGGAATTTTTTTTTTCTTTCCAAATCCCGGCATAACCCGTGGATCCCCCTGGCATAACCCAAGGGGATTTTTTCTTTCCATCCCGGCATAACCCGTGGATCTCCTTGGCACAACCCAAGGAGATTTTTTTCTTTCCGTCCTGGCATAACCGGAGGACCCCTTTTTCTTTTCCGGCATAACCCGGTCAATTCCAGCATAACCTGGAGTCATTCACAAAGATACACAATCCTTATTTGATCGCTTAGATATGTGTCACAACTAACTCACGAAATTTTTCTAGTGAAAACTGGGGCAGAAAATTTCGTTCGTTTGTTTGTTTTGGTATATTAAGCAGGTTGAACTCAAGACATAGGGTGCGAGACTACCGATGGAATGAGTCTTAACCCAGAATAAAGAAAAGAACAAAAGAACAAAAGGAAATGAACTCAAATTTGAAGCAAACAAGGGTGCGGATTGCTCAAAATCTGATTGAAGTCACAAGCTCCGCTGATCCCGTTTTGACCCAATGCTGCAGAAAGGAACAACATCTATAACTTGCGAGCATCAAGATTCAGATCAGAGTCCACAGTAAAATCAGCTAAGACTCAAGATCAAGTTTCAAGAGAATTATAGATAGGAATCTTGTAACTCATAGTTGATAGGCATAGCTAGCTTAACTTTGATTTTCCTTTTCGTGTAATAAGGAGGCCAGCAAGCAGTAGCAGCAGGGAAATCACAGCTCCTGGTAGTCCCAGCTACCAAACTTTCCAGAACTACACTGACCTGATTCCTTTATAGCCAAGGATATGTAGGCAATCTTTGAAGCAAGGTTCGGTCAGACGGTTTTCAAAATGCTTCTCCTGGAGTGCTGAGCAGGCAAAAATCCCTCATGTTGCTCATTTATCTTTGCCCGAAAATACTTCGTGTCTTCGAGCAAAGAGGAGCAGCTGTGAACACGTAATTTTTGCCACCCTTAAATTACTCCTATAGAATTCATTAAAATTAGAAATTTTCTTTTAGTATTTGAATTTTTAAGAATTAATTGTATGATTTTGTGTTTTGTTTGCATTTTTGTGTGCATTTTTAGGTGTCATAAAAAAAATAAAAAATTACAAAATAGCATACTTGCATTTAGGATCTAATTCTAGATTTTTAGATTAGTTAAAATTCATTGAAAATAAGAGAAAAATAACAAAAATAATCCCTTTACATTTTATTCCTTTAATTTCACTTTTGTTTATTTTTTCTCTTAAAATTAGGATCTAGTTAATTTTAGGAAATTTAATTAGTCTCATTTTAGAATTAAATCAGGTTTTGGCTACTCTTAATTTTGCATTTAATAAAATTCCAAATTTTAAATAAATAAAAAGAAAAAGAAGAAAAACAAATTAAAAGAATTTGAAATAAAGAAGCAAAGGGCCAGCCAGCTTTGGGTCATTTCCCATTTAAATTGGCTAGCCCAAGTTAAAATACCCCCAAACCCACTTCAAAACCAGCCCAAATGCACCCCTACCCGATCCACATGACCCTGCCCCTGATGACCAATAAAAAGACGTAGTATAAGAATGATACTATGTCGTTTGAATTAGTAAGTGCCCAATTAAATCTAGGCCATTCATCCACGTTAATCCAATGGTCCAGGTTCAATTATGGAGTTTAGATAAAAATGTCGTAACCCCTTAAGAGAATCAGAGACCAGACCCTATCTTCCTCGTACCTCCTGTAACCCCACCGGCTCCGCCCCAGCTCCGCCGCCGGAAATCGCCCACGGCGGCGGTAAAGCTCCAAATGCGTCCAAAATAACACCAAAGCTCCGCCTCGTCCTCCTCATGCCTATGCCACCATTGGTTTGTCTCGAATATCACTGGAACTCCTCGAATATACCAAACCCTAGGCGCCGCCACCACCGTACACGGTGGCGCCGCCACCCAAATCATACCAAATTTGTACCCCACAATCTCCATGCCACCCTAAGCCCCATACACATGGTTATTTCACAAAAATCCAACCGGAACTCGTAAAGTCTTGGATCTAGGGTTTTCAAAGTTCAAACTGTTTCAAGAACTCGGATGATTTTTTAATTAATGTTATATGTTTTAATAAACAAATAACATTAATTAAAAAATCAATTTCGAAAAATCAATCAAATGAAGATAAAAAAATCAGTGAGTTTTCCATTTTATTTTTATTTGATGATTCTGGCTCCCTGTTGCATCATTTTGATTTATTTTTATTTGTTTTTTTGGTTTCTTGTTGTTTAATTGATTCCTATGTTAATTTTTTTTATTTCTGTTTAATTCTATTTAGTTTAATTCATGACTGATTCCTGTTATCCATAATTTTTATTCATGTTCAATGATTTTGTTTAGCTTTATTCATGGTTTTATTTAATTTTTTTATTTTTTGATTCTGTTTTCCTTTTACTTAATAGTTAATAATTCTGTTCGTTTTTCTCTTTTTGGTTAATAATTATGATTAGTTAATCTTGTGTTAGTTCATTTTTTCTTTAATTGTTTAGTTTAGTTTAGTATAACGAGAGTTAGTTAATCCATGACCCAAAGTGTTATTTTTGATTTTACTTGTTAACTTTGTTCAATTGATAGTCAGTAGGAATATGAATTAGAAGTAATTTTCAGTTTTGTTTAACATTTGAAAATTCACTCCTAGAGTTTTTGAAACTGCTTGGTTATAGCTGTACTAGGTAAGTAATTTCAGTATAAGTTCAGGGGTAGTTTAGGTATTCAGGACTATGTAGGAATGCTGTAGTTAAAACTAGAACACCCTAGACTCTTCTAGAAGAGGGCTTTGAGTTAAAATTTCAGAACTTAATGCAGTAACTTGGGCAACAAGCCAAAACATTAGGGACTAATATATAAAAAATAAAAATAAAAAGAGGGGAAAAATGGTAATGAAATCTAGAAGCTTTCCCTTTATTTTCTGCATATAAAAGGCACCCCCCTTACCTTCTTTTGCAAGTTTCAACATCTGAAAAATTTTCCAAAAGTTTTACACCCCTAAAAAATTCCCAACAAAAGGTTTCAGACTTGAAAAATTCCAAAGTTCCAGCTCCTAAATTTCTCCCCAAGAAACATTTTTTGCAAGTTTTAAGATCTGAAATTTGAATTTCAAATTCAAATACTCAAATCTGAACTACTACAATTCAAAAAATTCCTTAGATCTTAGTTCTTCAAGGCAAACCTTCAAAAACTCCAAAAAACACTGTTCTTGTAACGACCCGGCCCGTCGTTTCATGTATTACAGCCCCGTTTTCCCCAATTATTGCTTCTTCATGTTCCATTATTGTCATCGGGTGAGTTAGAGTCGAATTGGATTGTTTTGGATAGGAAGTGAGACACTTGTAGCCCGTTTGGCCAATCTGCAAAAATCAGCTTATTTTGAAAAACACTTTTTTTAAAAGTGCTTTTTTCAAAATACTTTTGGTGAGAAATAGTTTGTGTTTTGCTAATTAGTTTGAAAAGCACTTCTGAGCAGCAATTAGTGTTTGGCCAAGCTGTAAAAAACTGCTTCTAAGTGTATTTTTCTCAAAAGTGCTTCTCAAAAAAGTACTTTTGGAGAGAAGCTACTTTTTTCTGCTTCTCCAAAACTTCTTCTGCTTCTCCTCAAAAGCATTTTTTTCCTTCCAGCAGCTTGGCCAAATACCTCAATTTTTTGCCGAAAGTGCTTTTGGCAATAAAAAAGCACTTTTGGCCAAACAGGCTATTAGTCTCTTTAAGGAAGGCTTGGTTTGGAAAAGTCAACCGGATGTTAACTTATGAGTTAGAGGGCTCGGATGTGAATTCCGGTGATTCGGTTAGCTTCGGTAGGTGATTTGTGACTTAGGAGCGTGATCAGAAGTGATTTTGGATGTCCGGTGTAGAATTAGGCTTGAATTGGTGAAGTTAATATTTTGGCGAAATCCAGTTGATAGGTGAGATTTTGATACGAGGGTCAGAATGGAATTTCAAAAGTTGCAGTAGCTGCGTTAGGTGATTTTAGATATATGTGTAAAGTTTTAGGTCATTCGGAGGTCTTTTGGTCGGGTTTTTGATCGAATGTGCAATTCAGAAGTTTTTAAGAAACTTAGGCTTGAATCCAATGTGATTTAATGGTTTTAGCATTGTTTGATGTGTTTTGAGGGTTGGAACAAGTTTGAATGAGGTGTTAGGATGTGTTGATATTTTTGGTTGAGGTCCCGGGGGCCTCGGAGTGAGTTCGGGTGATTAAACGAGAGTTTTGAAGTTTCTGCTGCAGGTTCATTTTTGCTGTCATCTGGTATTTCTGCTTCTGCGGAAATGGACCGCAGAAGCAGGTAAAGGAGCACAGAAGTGATTTTCTTGTGAAGTTGAGAAGTTCCGCAGAAGCGAAACATGGTTCGCATTAGCGGGTCCACAGGAGCGGACATTTAGCCGCAGAAGCGGTTTTGGGTGATCCGCAGAAGCGGGATCCTAGTCGCATAAGCGGAAGTTGGATTTTTAAATGAAGACCGCAAAAGCGGGGTTTTGGCTGCAGAAGCGGTCCCGCATAAGCGGAAGAGGGACCGCAGAAGCGAAAAAATGACTGTGGATAGAAGGGTTTAAATGTTATATTTCATCCGCGAGCAAGAGGTAGTTTCCACCATTATTGAGCGACTTGGAGAGCTTGGGGCGAGATTTTTTGAGAATTTTGACTGAGAATTGATTGGAGACTCTTGGCCTAATTATTCAAGTTTATGGTAGGATTAATATGTAAATTGGTGGAAATTCATCAAAAATGGGGTAAGTTAGGTCTTGAGAAATTCTCAGTTAAAAATTAGAATTTGGAGAGCCAAATGGACTCCGATTTTGGTAAATCTGATATGTATAGACTCGTGGCGAGACAAGGTTTCCGGTGATGTAAATTTTGTAATTTTTTGAGAAGTGGGCCTGGGGCTCAGGTTTTGCCAACTTCGTGATGTTTGGTATTTTTTGAGTCTTTTCAATTGGGTTATGTTTCTTTCACCTATAGTAATATATTCCTTGTGGTTTTGATCAGAGTCGGCATGCGAGGAGGTTGATTTGAGAGGAAAAGGCATAGCGAGCTAGACTTGTGTCCGGCTTGAGGTGAGTAATAGATGTAGATGATGGCCTAAGGGTTTGAAATCCCAGTATATCGCATTGTGACGCTATATTGAGGCAAGACACGTACTCTATGATGAGTGCAGGGTCGTTTGTGATTGGGGACCGTGACTTAGTCCGTCCCGAGTGATGTTCACACTGTGTTCTTGACTAGAGATTGATTGGTAATCATCCTACTTGGATTTATGGATATATTTGGGCTTTGTGCTGATTACTTGAATCCTTTAGAGATTCTTATCACTGTTTCCATGATACTTAGCATGTTAAATGATTTCAGTCCTGAGTTAAACACTGTTTTGAAATGTCCAGTCATACTTCTAAGGTTTTTAAAACTTATGTCGTTTGGAGCTGAGAGCTATTACGTGACATCGCCCTAGTGGCTCACTTGCATATTCTGGACTGAGTATGGATCGGGCTGCACGCCGCAGCGATGTTATGATGATATTGTGCTTGGGCTGTAGGAGCTCCTCCGGAGTCTGAACCCCCATAGTGAGTGCGGGTACCCAAATGGATCGGGCTGAGCACCTCAGCGGTCGTGTGCATTGCATTGCATTCATGCATTGATATTTATCTGATCTATCTGCTATTGTTTTGTTGTTATTTCACCGTTAATTATGCTGAATTGCTGGTTATAGCTTTACATTGTGGTATTTCGTGAATTCTTATCTTCAGTCATTATATATGCCTATTACTCACTGAGTTGGAGTACTCACTTTACTCCCTGCACCATGTGTGCAGATACAGGTGTTTCGGAGGCTTAGTAGCATTGTTGTTGCTCTTCAGATTATCTCAGGAGTTGTCGAGGTAGCTGCCTGGCGTCCGCAGGACCCGACTCCTCCCTTTATCACTTTTGATTTCGCATCCTAGACTCTTTTATGCTTCGATTTTGCTACTCAGTTTTATTAGAGGCTCTAAACTCGTGACCCCAAATCCGTTGGGAGGTGTTTTGACAGTTATTCTGGTTTTCCGTGTTGTTTCTATTTACTATCAGATTATTAATCTTGTTAACTGCTAAATTAACTTAATCAACTGGTAACGATATTTCGTATTTGGGGTTGAGAGTGTTCAAATGGTCGGGCTTGCCTAGCAATCGTGTTGGGTGCCATCACGACCGGGATTGGGGTCGTGACAGTTCTATTGTGATCTTAGATCGATTTCAAATTCCAGTATCCTGTTTCAAATTTTCAATTCACATAAGATTCAAAAATGGTTTAAAATTACCTAATTCTGTCCAGTAATTGAGGTCAAAGGTTTCTGGGTTGATTTCAAGTTGAAGGTGGTCTATTCAAGTCAATTTTGGGTCTATTTTACTGATTTTCATGGCTGGGACTCCAAGTTGAAATTGTTGTTGCTCTCCTGTTGCTTAACACTGCAAATTCCTCTTATTGCTGCTGACTCCTGCTTCTTCTTATTGTATTTCAACCTCTAGGTACATTTCCTTGATTCAGTTTGAACTGGAAATTTGAAGCAATGTACATGAACTATTTGTGGAGTAAATAATGAAGAAGTAGTGGATGTTTCACTTGTATTTTCCTTAAGTCATTGCTAGTTTTAATATTGCAGCTGCAAAATTCGTATGAACGAGTATTTGAGTTAATTTGGATAATTTGTATAATTAGGACTGTTTGAACATGAACACTTTGGGACTTGTATGAATTTAAATTCTTTGACTCATGTTAAAGCTATGTTCAATGAGGTTCTGCTCATGGTTTAGTTCGTGTTAAATTCCACAGCTTATTAGTATAGATATTGCATTGGTAGAATATAGGTTCAAACATGTTCCCTTAAACACAAACTCCAGATAAATACATGTTCATAGAGACATACACATTCCAGATGTAGGTGTAAAAATGAGATTCAAAATCAGCTTATAAGTTTCAAAATCAGGTTGCGAATGGTGTTTGTTTTTACTTGTTTCAATAAGTTTCAATTCATTTCATTGCAGTATGTATTGAATTGGTAATTGACTGGTTTCAGTTCTTAAAATGATCCCTATTACTACAATATAGAATTCAGGCAAAGATATCGGAAATTCAAGGACCATTAGTTACCTTTGGGCCTCAAACAAAATGGCCCAGCAGTTGCATGCGAAACTGGTCCAAGGCCCACTTTAAGAGTTAGCTTCACAACTGAAACTCTAATGTTGGGTAGGAGATTTAATTCATGCTTTGTTTCAGTTGGGCATGCACAAAGGCCCACAACTGGGCATTGCTTACAAAAATTAACCAAAATTGTCGGGCTAATTTCAAAGCCCAACATGCTGAAAACTCGAATTTAATTTGCTTTAGGATGACCTTTAAACAATTAAATGAGGTGAGCCACGTCAAATAAAACCCATAAATTGCGTGGCCCTCTTTAAATGCTTGTAATACAATACTTAGAATTTGGGACGTGTCGTTTAGCGAACTTTTACGGCTTTCCCGCAAAGTTAATAACACGTTAGTCGCTTTAGGCGCGCTTTTTAATTTTACCTTCCTAAACTCGGGTGCACATTTATGTGACCCAAATACAAATCTCAACGAAGTCGAAATGTGTCAAAAATCGCGGGTGCATTTATGTGACGTGTTTCGAGGTGTGTTTTTCACGACGTTGCAATTCTCTTTAAAAGCGGTTTAAAGTTAAAAAAAAAAGCACATAAGTTAAAACATATCTTAAAATCAGATTTTTAGCCAATTATAATAATTTAAGCGACCGTGCTAGAACCACGGGACCCGGGGGTGCCTAACACCTTCCCTTGGGTCAACAGAATTCCTTATTCAGAATTTCTGATTCGCAAACTCCAACTGGGAAGTCGAAATTTTCCTCGATTTGGGATTCAAGTTAAACCGGTGACTTGGGACACCAAAAGCTAATCCTATCCCAAGTGGCGACTCTAAAAATAAATAAATAATCCCATTTCAAATAATATCATTTTAAATGAAAAAACTCCCTTATACATTATCCTTCGGGGTAGGTGTAGAAAGAAGGTGTAGCTAATAAGGGGCCCTAAGCAAGTGCCTTACTTGCTTGGCCCTTAGGCCGGCCCTGGTTTTAGTTCATAGTAGAGCCATGCATGCATTAATAAGTTGTAGGAGTAGTAACAATGACTTAATCCATTGTTAAAGGGACATAATAAGAATTAGCTAAACTGTTTTATTATACGGGTGCATATGTATTAAATTGTTCCACATACACGACATGATCCCGCTTCATTCGTGCAATATTCCTCAATTAATTAAAAGATTAAAAGGTGTACCAATGAGCCATTGCCGAGATCTAGCAATTAAATTTTAGGATTAATTCAATGAATTAATTAAATAATTGATTAATTTTTATGTACGTCGGAATCTCCATTGCACTAATTGACAAGCAAAATAATGAAAGAGAATCTCTGATCCATTGGTCGAATCAGTGCTGAGTGGCATTCTTATCATACTGATATTATGTTAATACGTCGGTGTATTAATTAAGCTGATGAAAATTATAATTGGTTGGGTATATGGAATATTCTTTTAAACCATTTGTCAAGGTTCTTATTACACTGCCAGAAACATGCCAATCTTATTGTAAAAAATAGTTCGTTGAATGAAATGTTCCCATCAAAGATTCGAAGTACCTTAGCAAATTTCAGAATATTATGATTATTTTGTTGTTAAGAGTTTATTTATATACTACATTCTATCTCCCCAACAATTTCTGACGTATAAAAGACTTTTTAGTTTTCAGCTATGTGTTTTGTAAGACAATAGTTTCATTAACATAACAAATCGTGTATGAATTATAAATGCTATAGGTATATTGTTTGCCCTCAAATTCGGATAACAACTAAACTTATATTGTGGTTTTAAGGATATGTGATTTCGTCCAATACTAATTTATAGGCAAGAAAATAAATGAATAAATTAGAGAATAAAATAATCAAACCAGCATGCTAGCTAAGTCTCGGCCTTGATTCGAGATAGTCTCGAGGTGGAACAATAAGAACAGTAAAAGTTAAAGCAACTCTGATATGAGTGAAATAGCAGGAAAATAACGAATATATATATTCTCATTAGTGAATTATGATGCTTACAAATGAATATGATCTATCTTTATACAATAGAGGAGTCCTAAATAAGGTACACTTCTAATTATAGTAGGAAACCATATTAACATCTAATTAACCACCGTGAATTGGTCCATTCCGAAATTCACGCCATGATCCTCGACCAATCACGGATATCTCGCATTTTCCATTATCAAGCTATACCGATGTCACTCGGAGTCTGTCTCTCTCTGGAAGTGATTGATGTCGACCTCGGTCCGAAAAGAGGCTTCGAATTCGGGCTCGACATCCTAGCTCCTTGACGCGACATCCCTATCTCGACGAAAGAATGAAATCGGGTAGCCCCGATTTTTATCATGTACAAATAGTCCCCTCCTTTCTTAGAATAAAATGATAAGAAATGACTTGAGCCTCGATTTTTTGGAGACCCCGATAACGATGTCACCCCGTGGCATAAGCGATTGAGGTGACTGAAACGTCTCGTCGGTACAGTTTTCCAAACCATTAATGCTTGCCAGTGGACGGTCGACCACTAGCACCACCGAACCGTCGCCGTAAATCTATAAATATAGGCTCTTTGGTTGAATTAAAGTTTTACTTTTACCTCCACCAAGTTTTCTAAATCTCTTACTCTGTCTATCTCTTACTCTGTCTATCTCTTCTCTTTCACCACCCGTTGAGTCAACTTTGCTAGTGTTAAAAATACCAAGTTTCACCTCTTTTCGCTTCCTTTTACCCGATTTAATGGCAAATATCTCAAAAACTGTCCCACCAAAGGAAAAGGCCTCTTCATCGCGGTCGACCGGTGATAAAACGCTGGTGGAGCCACGCATCGAAGAGTGCATTCATGGGTCATGCGACCTTTCTTCTGATTTCAAAATTGAAAAGTCGTCTTCGGTCCCTTGCCGCTGTGAACCCATGTCGAGATATATATGCTCGATAATCGAAGGTGACCTCGAGCAGGTGAAAAAGGACTGCCACTGAGAAAATGCAAAGGTGGTAGTTCCTATGCCCAAGTAGGATATAACTACTTACGTGGAACGATTTCTAAGTGCTTACACTTACCCTTTCACGCTGGGTCCCGTTGTTCCCGTTATTATCAAATTCTACTGCCAGTACTGAAAAACTCTTGGCTAGATACACCCCTCCTTTTGGTGTATTGTCATCTTGCTCCGATTCTTTGTGAGTAAGGTCGACGGGATGCCATTTACCCTCGACCACCTCATGAGATTGTATAGCCCCATTCTCTATCGAGACGGATTAATAAGGCTCCATCACTGAGCCACAAAATTGTTGTTCTCGAGTATAAGCAAGCACAAAAATCGAGGATAGATGGGTCGGTTTGTCCAAGTGGGGACCTCCGATATAATCTCGGCCGAGAAAATGCCATTCCCCAAGGAATGGAACATGAAGCATAAGTAAACCCATCAATATCTTATGTCAATTGGCTTGTTTCTTTTATCTTCCTTTACCCTCATCTTTTCTCACACATGTCTTTTTTTATGATGTAGCAGTTCCTTGGGTGCTCGGAGCAATCCGGACCTCGAAAGCTGGGTTCGGAAGCTGGCTTCGACTTCCACACATGTTGAGAACTCGTGGCACGATTTACCGAGAGGCCGATGGGAGGCCAAGAATCATGGTAAGCTTATCCTGTACGCTTTGGATAATTTTTTCCCCAAATGTTTTGTTTTATTTGTACTTGAATCCTCTTTATCCAGGCCTCGGGATATTGCTGAAATGAGGCCGGCCCATCCTTGGGAAGAGGTTGTTCCGAAACCGGCAAATGACAAGAAAAGGAGAAGTGCATCGCCTTCCGATACCCCAAAGCCTAAATATAGTAAGGCTTGCAAGTCAAAGAATGAATCTGTTGCTCTGTTTGCTGCCGCCGACCAAAAACTATGAGATAATGAAGAGGAGGGAGAAGACGTTGGTTATGAGATGGTGGATCAAAAGAGGGGAAGAATCGAAGCTTCAAAAGCAGCTGAGTCGGTGATGGTCGAGGAAGCTCATCCTCGGACTGAGGAAATCTCAAAAGGTGGTTCGATCAAAGTTTCCGAGTCATCAGGGGCCAAAGATATCTCCTGCCATAATGAACAACCAGTGAGTGTGCCCGAAGGGTCTTATCTCGAGGCCCATCAAAACGGGGAGAGTGCCCCAAGTGACTTCCTTTGGGGAAATTCATTTTTGATGAGGCCCAGCGACTCCTAAACCAGATAAATTTCATCCCCCGTTATTACATATGCTTTGATTTCCTTCTATATGATTTATTTTCTTTCTCCATAGGCTGTGACGCTTCATGGGGAAGCGTTCACAAAATCCCAAGCTGAGTTGAACCGATGTGAGGCGGATCTCAAAAGGTTCACGGACGAGAGAGACGCCCTCAAACGCCTCTATGTACAGAAAGAAGAGGAGATCAGGGACCTCTAAGATGAATTGGCAACAACCCATAAGAAGAAGACTGATCTCATAGAGGAGGTGATGTAAATTTTTGGGCGCTTAACATATCAATTTGATATGCTGAATGTCAATCTTGGAGACATACACTCGAGGCAGTTCATGCTCATGTCTTTGACCTCACGGTCGATATTGAGAACTCAAATGTGTTGGAAGCCGAGGCCGAAGCTTTGCTCTTTGATGATGATGACTCTGGGAGTGTGAGCAGATCCGAGAGCGGAGAAGATGAACTTGAAGTTCCCGGGGAAGATTAGGCACTTAGAATTTTTTCCTTCTTTTTTCAATTTTTGTGTAAGGCCCTTGTCGGTCCCTTGTACATATTTTTGTCCATATATACAAAGAAATTTCTCTTTTGAATTCCTTCTAAAAATTTTGTCTTCAATCATGTTTCGTGCCTTTTGCACATTTTATGCTTTAAATAATATGTTCAAGACTTTGGTTTTAAATGACTTGATTGAAGCCATAATAATACTGCTTTTATAGTCGGGTTTGAATGAAACCTGAATTTGGAACAAAAGGACCCTTAGGTTTGTGTTGAATGATAACGAACCTCGATCTGTAGTCGAGTAGGTTCTTATTCCAATTCGAGATAGTGGGACCCTTAGGTTCGGAACGAGTGAGAACGTGTTCTCGAACTCAAAGTGTGTTGGCCCTTAGCCTCTTTGAATCGGGCCGATATGGATTCTAAAGGATGGCTATGTTCCCCCACTTTTGGCTTAAAGACTTAGTAATTTTTTTTTATGTCTTAGCATGTATTTTTTGTACCCATTGGTTTTTTTTAGTGTTGATCGAAATCCCTTTGTTTTTTGTGCCTTAGAATAGCTTTGCATCTGAATAATTTGATACCTCTTAAAGTATTTCGAGGGCTGATTTTATCGAAGCCCTTTGATTATTTTGTCGAGGGTAGCCTTTTTTAATCGATTTTTAGAAAATTTGAACGCATGTTTTTATTGTGGGGGTTCGGACGTCTCCAAGCTGCATTATATTGGCTGTAGCCTTTGGGTATGACTCTTGGTCTTAATTCCCAACAATATTTCGAATTCGTTCGAAGTGTTAGTCCCCGAAAATGATACACTTGGCCTATTAACCGAGGGGGGCCTCTTTGAGGTCTTTGGGTAATTCAAACATGTTGATTTTCGACGGCAATCCCTAAGTAGGGGGGTAGAGCGTTCGAGATGTGTTTATACTTGGCCCTTGAGCCATTAACTATTCGTGGTATAACCCTTGAGCCATTTTTCACAAAAATCATAAGCATGGAGCTTGTAAAGTAGAAAATTTTCTTTGAGGCAAAAGATATTTGATAAGGAAAAATGCTTTTTTGAATAATTTATACATGCTCACATGTTTTGCCATTGGGGCTCGATTAATCTATATGGACACGGTTCGTTCGACCGTTTGGCCAATTACAAAGTTTCTTTATCGAGACTCTTTTGGTATGAAGTATTTTTCCTTGAAAATAAATCATCCGAGGGTGATGCCCCCAGTATTCATGGTTGAACGTAGAGAAGCCTCAGATACTGTTGAATTTTCCCCAGGTAGCATATATAATTGTTGCCTCATTAAAAACCTCACCGCAAAAACCCATTTGGGAAAAAAAACCAATCTAAGGGAAAAAGAATGCAACGCGTGCTTTAAAAATCTAAGGTCCTCGTATTGAAGAGCTTCTCGACGTCTTCGATCGAACACCTATGTTAGACCTCCTTTTTACCACCCGAGGGGGAGTATAAGGGAGTTTTTCCAATTTAAGTGATATTATTCGAAATTGGATTATTTATTTATTAGAGTCGGCACTTGGGATAGTTTATTTGGTATCTCAAGTCACCGGTTTATTTTAAAATCCCTTCCTCGACTTTACTTTATAATTCTGCGAACAAGAAATTTTGAATAAGGAATTATGTTAACTCGGGAGAAGGTGTTAGGCATTCTAGGATTCCGTAGTTCTAGCACGGTCGCTTAAACTATTATAATTGGCCTATTATCTGATTTTAATATATGTTTTAGCCTATGGTACGTTTTAACTTATTAACCACTTTTAATTAATTTAGAAGATTCAACTGTTATCTAAAATACCTCTTGAATCACGTCACATGAAATGCACCCGCGGTCCATGACACATTTTATTTAACATTGTTGAGAATTGGAGTTGGGTCACATGAAATGCACACCCGAATTTAGGAAATTAAATTAGATAGCACGCCTAAAGCAACTACGCACTTTTAAGTTAATAACAAGGTTTGCGAGGGCCATGGAAAATTCAACTGATGGCACATCTAGATTTCTAAAGAGTTAAAATTAATTACATAAGGGCCACGAGTTATGTAGTGAAAATGGCACACCTCAAATTTTCTATAAAAGCTAACTAGTTTTGTGAAGGCCATGGGCTTAGGGGTTTTATTTGGCATGGCACACCTCAATTTATTTCAAAAGTTTTTATTATTCAAAGTTGTTATAATCGGGTTACATGAAATGCACCCCAAAATTTGGGAATACATATCGTGACCATACCACGGGAACCGTACCCATAGCCACGATAATTTATTGATCGCGCCTAAAACAAGCTACAATGTTCATAATTATTTCTTTCTAAGTTTGAGATTATTGTAAGACCCCAGGACGTGGAACCAAGAACCTTAATTGAACTTCGGGCTAAAGGAAATCTCACTTGAGTTGGCAGCCCCCAAACCCAAGGACTTACTGGAATCGAACTCCGATCACTCAATGTATCAAAGATGGAAATAATTACATTCTCTTTTAAGAAGTTAACACATGTTAGTGCTGATTTACAATTATAACATTGATTCATGGAAAAAGCAAGTATAATGCTAATCTACATTCATAGCTACTTTAGATGTCTTTCATGAACACTTTACATGGACCAGGCGTTTAAAACAAAAAAAAAAATGCAAGCAGTCATTTCAAACTTATGAATTGCCATCAGTAGCTTATAAATATTTTCAGCACTACATTGTTCAGCTTTAACGCCCATTAATTTAATGAATTAGTGGCCAAATTCATGAACCTGCTATGTACATGACTATCATAGTATTTTCAGTTGCCGAGCACTATAAGGATAACTCTTAACAAAACATGAACTTAGTAGTTACAATTGCCAGAATTCCCAAATTCAAACAACCTGTCTTTACAGCACATTCAATTGTAATTTTCATTGAATATAGCACAGTAAAACATGTAAGCTTCATTGCTAAAACACCAAATAATTTTATATTGACTTTATCAATTGAAATAAAAATGGACTACAAGACAGAAAAAGGTAACTACGAGTATATCAACAAACCAAACATGAATATCCGGGTTAGAGCAAGTAAGAAAAGGTCAGAAAATATTCCAAATAAAACACTTTAAAATAAATACCAATTTACCTTTTCAAGCGAAATTTTTTTTAGGAAAAATATATATTTTTCACTACCATTGTAAAAAAAAAATAAACACTCCAGTGGTGAACAAGAACAAGAACATACCTAAATGCCAAAAACAAAAAGTGCTAAGGCTCAACATCTTTTTGAAAAAAAAAACCAAATCAGCAATGAACAACCACGAATTTGAAGCTTGATGTCTTGTACAAATCTAGAAGAAGAGGAAGTCAAATTTTGAAACTTTCAGTAGTCAAATTCCTTGCAAATCTTCTTTGAAATCCCAGTTTCTTTTACTTTTAAAGCTTTGTGATTTTCAGATCTGATTTTTCTTTTTTGAATTTTTGAATTTCAACCTGTTTTCTCTTTATGGTGTGTGATGTGCATGTGTGAAAGTGAAGTGATGATTAGAGAGTGAGAAGGGGAGGAGGAAGTAACGACGAAGAAGGAGAGGAGGGGGTGGTCTGCGCCGTGGGAGATTTTTCTCTAAGGGGGTTCTTTTTTTTTTTTTTTTTTTTGCTGAATTGCAACGGATTTTTGTTTTTACCTTAGGATCTGTTTCTTTATTTTTTGAATCTCTTTTCAGCTTCTTAATGAAGAGGCAACAGTAGTTCCAAATTTTCGAAGAAGAAGGAGCTAAAGCTTTTGTAAAGGTCCTCCTTTTACAAAACGGTGGATTCAATAAGGTTTTTCGGTGTAGGGTCAATTTAGGGATTAGGTACTATTAATAGGGGTAAGGATTAAGATAGGGGTATGGGCCTAGGAATTATGCGTTTGAGAATTATGGTCTAGGTCAAAAATTAGGCTTAAAAATGGGTTGCTCGAGCCCAAGTTTTATTCTTTCCCTGCGAACGGAATTAAAAAATGCGATTCTATTTATTAATTAATCCTACTTAAGTAAAATAACTATTAAAATAAGACTGACCGTTAAAATAAATTATTTTTTTGGAATTTTTCAAGATTAAAAATAACTACAAAATATTAATGAAACAATTTTTGTAATTTTTATTTTTTCTTGTAATAAAAAAAAAGTAAAAGAGTAAAAATTAGTTGAAATAGCTATATTAGGCCTAAATTAAATATTTACGTGCTAAAATACGAAAACTCTTCAGGTGGGTCAAAATCATATGTCTACAGCTGCCCTTCTTTGACTGGAAACGCGAAGAGTTTCCATACAAAGAATGATTAGATAGATTTTTTGACCCGACCCTTATTTAGAGAGGATAAAAGCTAAAAGAAAGGATAATGTGACCAAGCCCAAGTATATGAGCTGCCTACATATCCTTGGCTATAAAGGAATCAAGCCATGTGTAGTTCATAAGTGAATGAGGTGATGGAGTACCGAGGTTGAGAGCCGAGCGAGGTGCCGTTCAGTCGAGATTCTGGTCCGCGGTCCGCGGTCCCGTTATTACATCAAAAATAAAAATAGAAAAAACTAACTAAGCCTATCAGCTACGAGTTACGAGATTCCTATATATGAGTCTTCTAAAGCTTGATCTTGAGTCTTGGTTGGTTCTTCATGCTTACTCTGATCTGAATCTTGATGCGTGTTAGCTACAGGTGCTGGTTCTTTCTTCTTCAGCTTTTCGGATCAAGGCAGGACATGGGAAGCTTGTGACTTCAATCATATCTTGAGCAGTCCGCATCTTTCTCCGCTTCAGCACTTTGAGTTCATTTTTTTATGCTCTTTTCTTCTTTTCTTTATTTTGGATTAAGACTCATTCTTTTGGTCATCTCGAACCCTGTGAATCGAGGTAAAACCTGCTCAGACACCAAAACAAGCAAACGAACAAAATATTTCTACCCCAATTTTCACTAGAAAAATTTTGTGAGTTATTTGTAACAAAACGTTTTATTAAAAGCAATAAACTCAGGATTTTGTGTCTTCAGGAGAAAGAGAATAGGGAGTAGAGCCCTATATCTATATAAACACAACCAAAGAGTGGATGCCCTGTGTTGGAAAATGCGACTATGGAGTGGAGACCCTATGTCTAAAATCTCAACTAGGGATTGGTGACCCTATGTTGGCAAAAGGCGACTAGGGGATGGAGACCCTATGACTAAAAATAATCTCAACTGGGGATTGGAGACCCTATATTGGCAAAAGGCGACTAGGGGGTAGAGACCCTATGTCTAAAATCTAAACTAGGGGTTGGAGACCCTATGTTGACAAAAGGCGACTAGGGGGTGAAAACCCTATATCTAAAATCTCAACTTGGGGTTGGAGACCCTATATTGGTAAAAGGCGACTAAGGGGTGGAGAGCCTATCTCTAAAATCTCAGCTAAGGGTTGGAGACTCTATGTTGGAAAAGGCGACTAGGGAGTGGAGACCCTATGTCTAAAATCACATCAAGGAGTTGAAGACTCCATGCTGGAAAAAGGCGACTAGGGGGGAGACCCTATGTCTAAAAATCTCAACTAGGGGTTGGAGATCATATGTTGGCAAAAGGCGACTAGGGGATGGAGACCCTATGGCTAAAAAATCTCAACTAGGGGTTGGAGACCTTATGTTGGCAAGAGACGACTAATGGATGGAGACCCTATGTCTAAAAATCTCAATTAGGGGTTGGAGACCCTATGTTGGCAAAAGGTGACTAGGGGATGGATACCCTATGTCTAAAAATCTCAACTAGGGGTTAGAGACCCGATGTTGGAAAAAGGCGACTAGGGGATGGAGACCCTATGGCTAAAAAATCTCAAATAGGGGTTGGAGACCCTATGTTGTCAAGAGGCGACTAGGGAATGGAGAACCTATGTCTACAAATCTCAACTAGGGATTGGAGACCCTATGTTGGCAAAAGGCGACTAGGGAATGGAGACCCTGTATCTAAAAATCTCAACTATGGGTTGGATTCCCTATGTTGGAAAAAGGCGACTAGGGGTTGGAGACCCTATGTCTAAAATCTCATCTAGGGGTTGGAGACCCTATGTTGACAAAAGGCGACTAAGGGTGGAACCCCAATGTCTAAAATCTCAACTAGCGGTTGGAGACCCTATATTGGAAAAAGGCGAGTAGGGAATGGAGACCCTATGTCTAAAATCTCAACTAGGGGTTAGAGACTCTATGTTGGAAAAGGGCGACTAGGGAGTCGAGACCATATGTCTAAAATCTCAACTAGGGGTTGGAGACCCTATGCTGGCAAAAGGCGACTAGGGGGTGGAGACCCTATGTCTAAAAATCCAAACTAGGGATTGGAGACCCTATGTTGGCAAGAGGCGACTAGAGGATGGAGACCCTATGTCTAAAAATCTCAACTAGGGGTTGGAGACCCTATGTTGGCAAAAGGCGACTAGAGAATGGAGACCCTATGTCTAAAAATCTCAACTGGTGGTTGGTGACCCTATGTTAACAAAAGTCGGCTAGGGGATGGAGAACCTATGTCTAAAAATCTCAACTAGGGGTTGGAGATCCAATGTTGGAAAAAGGCAACTAGGGGATGGAGACCCTATGTTGGCAAGCGGTGACTAGGGAATGGAGACCCCTGTGTATAAAAATCTCAACTAGGCATTGGAAACCCTATGTTGGCAAAAGTCAACTAGGGGATGGAGACCCTATGTCTAAAATCTCAACTAGGAGTTGGAGACCCTATGTTGGAAAAAGACGACTAGGGGGTGGAGACCCTATGTCTAAAATTCTCAACTAGGATTTGAAGACCATATGTAGGCAAAAGGCGACTAGGGGATGGTGACCCCATGTTCAAAATCTCAACTCAGGGTTGGATACCCAATGTTGGCAAAAGGCAACTAGGGGATGGTGAACCTATGTCTAAAATGTCAACTAGGGGTTGGAGATCCTATATTGGCAACAGGCGAATAGGGCTCTAGAATCTCAACAAGTGGTTGGAGGCCCTATAAGGAAAAAAGGCGACTAGGGGGTGGAGACCCTATATCTAAAATCTCAACTAGGGGTTGGAATCTCTATGTTGGAAAAAGGTGACTAGGGAGTGGAGACCCTATGTTTAAAATCTCAACTATGGGTTGGAGAACCCATGTTGGCAAAAGGTGACTAGGGGGTGGAGACCCTATGTCTAAAAATCTCAACTAGGGGTTGGAAACCCTATGTTGGCAAAACGCGACTAGGGGATGGAGACCCTATGTCTAAAATCTCAACTAGGGGTTGGAGACCCTACGTTGACAAAAGCCGACTAGGGGTTGGAAACCCTATGTCTAAAATCTCAACTAGGGGTTGGAGACCCTATATTGGCAAAATACGACAAATGTGTTGAGATCCTATGTCTAAAATCTCAACTAGGGATTGGAGATTCCATGTTGGCAAAAGGCGACTACGCGATGTAAACCCTATGTCAAAATCTAAACTAGCGGTTGGAGACCCTATGTTGGAAAAGGCGACTAGGGGTTGGAGCCCCTATGTTGGCAAGAGGCGACTAGGGGATGGAGACCCTATGTTGGCAAAAGGCGACTAGGGGATGGAGACCCTATGTTAAAAATCTCAATTACGGTTTGGAGACCCTATGTTGGAAAAAGGCGACTAGGGGAAGGAGACCCTATGTCTAAAAATCTCAACTAGGGGTTGGAGACCCTATGTTGGAAAAAGGCTACTAGGGGTTGGAGACCCTATGGCTAAAAAATCTCAACTAAGGGTTGGAGACCCTATGTCTAAAATTCTCAACTAGGGGTTGGAGGCCCTATGTCTAAAATCTCAACTAGGATTTGGAGACCCTATATTGGAAAAATGCTATTAGGGGTTGGAGACCCTATGTGTAAAATCTCAACTAGTATGTTGGAAAAAGGCGACTAGGTAGTGGAGACCCTATGTCTAAAATCTTAACTAGGGGTTGGAGACCCCATGTTTGCAAAAGGCGACTAGGGGGTGGAGACCCTATGTCTAAAAATAATCTCAACTAGGGATTTGAGACCCTTTGTTGACAAAAGGCGACTAGGGGGTGGTTACCCTTTGTCTAAGATCTCAACTAGGGGTTGGAGACCCTACGTTGACAAAAGCCGACTAGGGGTTGGAAACCCTATGTTTAAAATCTCAACTAGGGGTTGGAGACCCTATATTGGCAATATACGACAAATGGGTTCAGATCCTATGTCTAAAATCTCAACTAGGGATTGGAGATTCCATGTTGGCAAAAGGCGAGTACGGGGTGGAGACCCTATGTCTAAAAATCTAAACGAGCGGTTGGAGACCCTATGTTGGAAAAGGAGACTAGGGGTTGGAGCTCCTATGTTGGCAAGAGGCGACTAGGGGATGAAGACCCTATGTTGGCAAGAGGCGACTAGGGGAAGGAGACCCTATGTCTAAAAATCTCAACCACGGTTTGGAGACCCTATGTTGGCAAAAGGTGACTAGGGGAAGGAGACCCTATGTCTAAGAATCTCAACTAGGGGTTGGAGACCCTATGTTGGAAAAACGCTACTAAGGGATGGAGACCCTGTGGCTAAAAAATCTCAACTAGAGGTTAGAGACCCTATGTCTAAAATTCTAATTTAGGGGTTGGAGACCCTATGTTGGTAAAAGGCGACTAGGGGATGGAGACCCCATGTCTAAAATCTCAACTAGGGGTTGGAGACCCTATGTTGGCAAAAGACAACTAGGGGATGCAGACCCCTTGTCTAAAATCTTAACTAGGGGTTGGAGATCCTATGTTGGCAAAAGGCGACTAGGGGTTGGAAACCTTATGTCTAAAATCTCAACTAGGATTTGGAGACCCTGTATTGGCAAAAGGCTACTAGGGGTGGAGACCCTATGTTTAAAATCTCAACTAGGGGTTGGTGACTCTATGTTGGAAAAAGGCGACTAGGTAGTGGAGAGCCTATGTCTAAAATCTCAACAAGGGGTTGGAGACCCCATGTTTGCAAAAGGCAACTAGGGGATGGAGACCCTATGTCTAAAAATAATCTCAACTAGGGATTGGAGACCCTATGTTGAAAAAAGGCGACTAGGGGGTGGAGACCCTATGTCTAAAATCTTAACTAGGGGTTGGAGGCCCAATGTCTAAAATTTCAACTAGGATTTGGAGACCCTATATTGGAAAAAGGCTACTAGGGGGTGGAGACCGTATGTCTAAAATCTCAACTAGGGGTTGGATACTCTTGTTGGAAAAAGGCGTCTAGGTAGTGGAGACCCTATGTCTAAAGTCTCAACTTGGGGTTGGAGACCCCATGTTTGCAAAAGTCGACTAGGGGGTGGAGACGCTATGTCTAAAAATAATCTCAACTAGGGATTTGAGACCCTATGTTGACAAAAGTCGACTAGGGGGTGGTTACCCTATGTCTAAGATCTCAACTAGGGGTTGGAGACCCTATATTGGCAAAATGGGACTAAGGGGTGGAGACCCTATGTCTAAAATCTGAACTAGGGGTTGGAGACCCTATATTGGAAAAATACGACAAATGGGTTGATATCCTATGTCTAAAATCTCAACTAGGGATTGGAGATTCCATGTTGGAAAAAGGAGACTATGGGGTGGAGACCCTATGTCTAAAAATATAAACTAGCGGTTGGAGACCCTATGTTGGAAAAGGTGACTAGGGGTTGGAGACCCTATGTTGGCAGGAGGCGACTAGGGGATGGAGACCCTATGTCTAAAAATATCGACTAGGGTTTAGAGACCCTATGTTGGCAAAATGCGACTAGGGGAATGAGACCCTATGTCTAAAAATTTCAACTAGGGATTGGAGACCATATGTCTAAAATTCTCTACTAGGGGTTGGAGACCCTAAGTTGGTAAAAGGCGAATAGGGGATGGAGACCCCATGTTTAAAATCTCAACTAGGGGTTGGAGACTCTATCTAGGAAAAAGGCTACTAGGGAGTGCAGACCCTATGTCTAAAATCTCACCTAGGGATTGGAGATTCCATGTTGGCAAAAGGCGACTAGGGGGTGGAGTCCCTATGTCTAAAAATCTCAACTAGGGGTTGGAGACCCTATGTTGGAAAAAGGCGACTAGGGGATGGAGACCTTATGGCTAAAAAATCTCAATTAGGGGTTGGAGACCATATGTTGTCAATAGGCGACTAGGGGATGGAGACCCTATCTCTAAAAATCTCAACTAGGGGTTGGAGACCCTATGTCGTCAAAAGGCGACTAGAGGAAGGAGACCCTATATCTAAAAATATCAACTAGGGGTTGGAGACCCTATGTTGACAAAAGGCGGCTAAGGGGTGGAAACCCTATGCCTATAATCTCAACTAGCGGTTGGAGACCCTATATTGGCAAAAGGCGAGTAGGGAGTGGAGACCCTATGTCTAAAATCTCAACTAGGGATTGGAGACTCTATGTTGGAAAAAGGCGACTAGGGAGTGGAGACCCTATGCCTAAAATCTCAACTAGGGGTTGGAGACCTCATATTAGCAAAAGGCGACTAGAGGGTGGAGACCCTATGTCTAAAAATCCAAACTAGGGGTTGGAGACCCTATGTTCGCAAGAGGCGACTAGGGGATGGAGACCCTATGTCTAAAAATCTCAACTAGGGGTTGGAGACCCTATGTTGACCAAAGGCGACTAAGGGGTGGAAACCCTATGTCTAAAATCTCAACTAGCGGTTGGAGACCCTATATTGGCAAAAGGCGAGTACGGGGTGGGGATGCTATGTCTAAAAATCTCAACTATGGGTTGGATACCCTATGTTGGCAAAAGGCGACTGGGGGTTGGAGAACCTATGTCTAAAAATCTCAACTATGGTTTGGATACCATATGTTGGAAAAAGGCGACTAGGGGTTGGAGACCCTATGAATAAAATTTCAACTAGGGGTTGGAGACCCTATGTTGGCAAAAGGCGACTAAGGGATGGAGACCCTATGTCTAAAATCTCAACTAGGGGTTGGAGACCCTACGTTTACAAAAGCCGACAAGGGGTTGGAAACCTAGTGTCTAAAATCTCAACTAGGGGTTGGAGACCCTATATTGGCAAAATACGACAAATGGGTTGAGATCCTATGTCTAGAATCTCAACTAGGTATTGGAGATTCCATGTTGGCAAAAGGTGACTACGGGGTGGAGACCCTATGTCTAAAAATCTAAACTAGCGGTTGGATACCCTATATTGGCTAAAGGCGAGTAGGGAGTGGAGACCCTATGTCTAAAATCTTAACTAGGGGTTGGAATCTCTATGTTTGAAAAAGGCGACTAGGGAGTGGAGAACCTATGTCTAAAATCTGAACTAGGGGTTGGAGACCCCATGTTGGAAAAAGGCGACTAGGGGGTGGAGACCCTATGTCTAAAAATCCCAACTAGGGGTTGTAGACCCTATGTTGGCAAGAGGCGACTAATGGATGGAGACCCTATGTCTAAAAATCTCAACTAGGGGTTGGAGACCCTATGTTGGCAAAAGGCGACTATGGAATGAAGACCATATGTCTAAAAATCTCAACTAGGGGTTGGTGACTCTATGTTGGCAAAAGTAGGCTAGGGGATGGAGACCCTATGTCTAAAAATCTCAACTAGGGGTTGGAGATCCTATGTTGGACAAAGGCAAGTAGGGGATTGAGACCCTATGTTGGCAAGAGGTGACTAGGGCATGGAGACCCTATGTCTAAAAATCTTAACTAGGGGTTGGAAACCCTATATTGGCAAGAGGTGACCAGGGGATGGAGACCCTATGTCTAAAAATCTCAACTATGGGTTGGAGACCTATGTTGACAAAAGGCGACTAAGGGGTGGAAACCCAATGTCTAAAATCTCAACTAGCGGTTGGAGACCCTATATTGGCAAAAGGCGAGTAGGGAGTGGAGACCATATGTCTAAAATCTAAACTAGGGGTTGAAGACTCTATGTTGGAAAAAGGCGACTAGGGAGTGGATACCCTATGTCTAAAATCTCAACTAGGGGTTGGAGATCCCATGTTGGCAAAAGGCGACTAGGGAGTGGAGACCCTTTGTCTAAAATCTCAACTAGGGGTTGGAGACCCCATGTTGGCAAAATGAGACTAGGGAGTGGAGACCCTATGTCTAAAAATCCCAACTAGGGTTTGTAGACCCTATGTTGGCAAAAGGCGACTATGGAATGGAGACCATATGTCTAAAAATCTCAACTAGGGGTTGATGACCCTATGTTGGCAAAAGTAGGCTAGGGAATAGAGACCCTATGTCTAAAAATCTCAACTAGGGGTTGGTGACCCTATGTTGGCAAAAGTCGGCAAGAGGATGGAGACCCTATGTCTAAAAATCTCAACTAGGAGTTCGAGACCCAGTAATGGAAAAAGGCGACTAGGGGATGAAGATCCTATGTCTAAAATTCTCAACTAGGAGTTGAAGACCCTATGTAGGCATAAGGCGACTAGGGGATGGAGACCCTATGTCCAAAATCTCAACTCAGGGTTGGATGCCCAATGTTGGCAAAAGGCAACTAGGGGATGGAGAACCAATGTCTAAAATGTCAACTAGGGGTTGGAGATCCTATGTTGGCAACAGGTGACTAGGGGGTCGAAACCCTATGTCTAAAATCTCAACAATGGGTTGGAGACCCTATAATGGCAAAAGGCGACTAGGGGGTGGAGACCCTATATCTAAAATCTCAACTACGGTTTGGAGACTCTATGTTGGAAAAAGGTGACTAGGGAGTGGAGACCCTATGTCTAAAATCTCAACTAACGGTTGGAGACCCATGTTGGCAAAAGATGACTATGGGGTGGAGACCCTATGTCTAAAAATCTCAACTCCCTATGTTGGCAAAAGGAGAATAGGGGATGGAGACCCTATGTCTAAAATCTCAACTAGGGGTTGGAGATACTACGTTTACAAAAGCCGACAAGGGGTTGGAAACCTAGTGTCTAAAATCTCAACTAGGGGTTGGAGATACTACGTTTACAAAAGCCGACAAGGGGTTGGAAACCTAGTGTCTAAAATCTCAACTAGGGGTTGGAGACCCTATATTGGCAAAATACGACAAATGGGTTGAGATCCTATGTCTAAAATCTCAACTAGGGATTGGAGATTCCATGTTGGCAAAAGGTGACTGCGGGGTGGAGACCCTATGTCTAAAAATCTAAACTAGCAGTTGGATATCCTATTTTGGAAAAGGCGACTAGGGATTGGAGACCCTATGTTGGCAAGAGGGGACTAGGAGATGGAGACCCTATGTTGGCAAGAGGCGACGAGGGGATGGAGACCTTCTGTCTTAAAATCTCAACTAGGGTTTGGAGACCCTATGTTGGCAAAAGACGACTAGGAGAAGAAGACCCTATGTCTAAAAATCTCAACTAGGGGTTGCAGACTCTATGTTGGAAAAAGGCTACTAGGGGATGGAGACCCTATGGCTAAAAAATCTCAACTAGGGGTTTGAGGCCCTATGTCTAAAATTCTCAACTAGGGGTTGGAGACCCTATGTTGGGAAAAGGCGACTAGGAGATGGAGACCCCATGTCTTAAATCTCAACTAGGGGTTGGAGACCCTATGTTGGCAAAAGGTGACTAGGGGATGGAGACCCCATGTCTAAAATCTCAACTAGGGGTTGGAGATCCTATGTTCTAGACATGTCTTACTCGAGCGAACAGCTCGGGCCGGGGGGGGG
>MU769696.1:75862-96387 GCA_026770625.1 Nicotiana glauca
AATTATATAAAGTTTGGGGTTAAAATAAAGTTTGGGGGCCAAATGACTATTTTTTAAAGTGGCCAACGGATATTTTATACCCCCAACGGCTAGATTTTAAAAATCTAACCGTTGGGCTTTTTTTTTTTTAAATTTTTTTTTTTAAAAAAAATAGCCGTTAGGCCCGTTAGGACCGGCCCAGGCCCGCCAGCTGGTCCCGGGCTTCGTGGGCCTACCCATTTTAACCGGCCCGTCATGGGCCTAGTGCACCATTAGGCCCAGGACCGCCAGGACCGGCCCGCCAGGACCGTTTGGCCCGTTTAGCCCGCGGGCCCGGTCCGGTCCCGGTCCAGGTCCAGCCCACCATACAGCATTAGTCCGAACCTCGTTCTAAAATTGGGATATGACTCTAACATAAAAGAAGTCACACGAAGTGCACACTTCCCAGATGATTCAGAAGACTCAGAGAGAGGGGGGTTTCGTAGCAATTTATATACAATCCAAACAATATCAAAGCGGTAAAAAGAGGCAATTAGCACATTAGGCTCAACATATAAAAATCAGATAAAACAAGCCAACTATAACCGTTATTCTAAGCTCGAATTCTTAAACCCTGAACTAAAGTTATGGGTTTGTTTCCCCAGCGAAGTTGCCAGAACTGTCACACCTAATTGTTTTACCACCCGAGGGGGAGTATGAGGGAGTTTTTCCAAGTTAAGTGACATTATTTGGAATGAGATTATTTATTTATCAGAGTCGCCACTTGGGATAGTTTATTTGGTGTCGCAAGTCACCGGTTTATTTTAAAATTCCAATTCGAGGAAACTTCGACTTTACTTTATAAGTCTGCGAACAAAAAATTTTGAATAAGAATTCTGTTAATCCAGGAGAACTTATTAATCACTTTTAATACATGGTTTAGCCTATACATGATTTAGCCTATGGTACGTTTTAACTTATTAATCACTTTTAATTAATTTAGGAAGATTCAACGTTATCTAAAATACCTCTTGAACTACGTCACATGAAATGCACTCGCGGTCCATAACATGTTTTATTTAACGTTATTGAGAATTGGAGTTGGGTCACATGAAATGCACACCCGAGTTTAGAAAATTAAATTAGATAGCATGCCTAAAGCAACTACACACTTTTAAATTAATAACAAGGTTTGCGAGGGCCATTAAAAATTCAACTGATGGTGCACCTTGATTTCTAAAGAGTTAAAATTAATTACACGAGGGCCATGAGTTATTTAGTGAAAATGGCACACCTCGAATTTTCTATAAAAGCTAACTAGTTTTGTGAGGGCCATGGGCTTAGGGGTTTTATTTGGCATGGCACGCTTCAATTTATTTCAAAAGATTTTATTATTCAAAGTTGTTATAATCGGGTTACATGAAATGCACCCCTGAATTTGGGAATACATATCGTGACCATACCACGGGAACCGTACCCATAGCCACAATGATTTATTGATCGCGCCTAAAGCAAGCTACGATATTCATAATTATTTCTTTCTATGTTTGAGGCTATTGTAAGACCGCGGGAGATGGAACTAAGAACCTTAATTGAACTTTGGGCTAAAGGCAATCTCACTTGAGTTGGCAGCCCCCAAACTCAAGGATTTACTGGAATCGAACTCTGATCACTCAGTGTATCAAAGATGGAAACAATTACATTCCCTTTTCAAAAGTTAACACATGTTAGTGCCGATTTACAACTACAACATTAATTCATAGCAAAAGCAAGTATAATGCTAATGTACATTCCTAGCTACTTTAGATGTCTTTCATGAACAATTTACATGGACCGGACGTTTAAAACAAAACAAAATTAAAGAAAATACAAGCAGTCATTTCAAACTTTTGAATTGCCATTAGTAGCTTATAAATATTTTTAGCACTACATTATTCGTCTTTAACGCCCATTGATTTAATCAATTAGTGGCCAAATTCATGAACCCGCTATGTACATGACTATCATATTATTTCCAGTCACCGAGCACTATAAGGATAAATCTTAACAAGACATGAACTTAGTAATTACAATTTCCAGAATTCCCATATTCAAACAAGTAGTCTTTACATCACATTCAATTGCAATTTTCATTGAATATAGCAGAGCAAAACATGTAAGATTCATTGCTAAAACACCAAATCATTTTATATTGACTTTATCAATTGAAATAAAAATGGACTACAAGACAGAAAAAGGTAACTCTGAGTATATCAACAAACCAAACATGAATATCCGGGTCAGAGCAAGTAAGAAACGGTCAGAAAATATTCCAAATAAGACACTTTAAAATAAATACCAATTTACCTTTTCAAACGAAGAATTTTTTAGGCAAAAGATATATTTGTCACTATCATTGTAAAAAAAATACTCCAGTGGTGAACAAGAACGTACTTAAATGCCAAAAATAAAAAATGCTAAGGCTCAGCAGCTTTTTGAAAAAAATAAACCAAATCAGCAACGAACAACCACGAATTTGAAGCTTGATGGCTTGTACAAATCCAGATGAAAAGGAGTCGAATTTCAAAATTTTCAGTAGTTAAATCCCTTGCAAATCTTCTTTGAAATCGCAATTTGTTTTACTTTCAAAGCTTTGTGATTTTTAGATCTGATTTTTTTTTTGAATTTTTTAATTACAACCTTGTTTTCTCTTTCTAGTGTGTGATGTTCGTGTGTGAAAGTGAAGTGATCATTAGAGAGGGAGCAGGGGAGGAGAAAAGAACGACGAAGAAGGAGAGGAGAGGGTGGTCTGCGCCGTGGGAGTTTTTTCTCTAAGGGGGATCACTTTTTCTGGTTTTGCTGAATTGCGGCGGATTTTTGTTTTTGCCTTAGGATCTGTTTCTTTATTTTTTGTATCTCTTTTCAGCTTCTTAATGAAAAGGCATCGGTAGTTCTAAATTTCGAAGAAGAAGGAGCTAAAGCTTTTGTGAAGGTCCTCCTCTTACAAAACAACAGATTCAATAAGGTTTTTCGGTGCAGGTCAATTTAGGGATTAGGTACTATTATATAGGGGTAGGGATTAGGTTAGGGGTATGGACCTAGGAATTATGGGTTTGGATTATGGGCTAGGTCCAAAATTTTACTTTAAAATGGGTTGCTCGAGCCCAAGTTTTATTTTTTCCCTGCGAACGGGATTAAAAATGCGATCCCATTTATTAATTAATCTTAATTAAGTACAATAACTATTAAAATAAGACTGTAGTTAAAATAAACTATTTTTTTGTATTTTTCAAGATTAAAAATGACTACAAAATATTAATAGAACAATTTTTGTAATTTTTATTTTTTCTTGTAATAAAATAAAGTAAAAGAGTAAAAATTAGTTGAAATAGCTATATTACGCCTAAATTAAATATTTACGTGCTAAAATATGAAAAATCTTGGGCAGGGACAAAAATCACATGTCTACAACCTGCAATAAGTTAGTATCAAATACAAATGGAAAGGGGAAAAAGTCATACCTTAGCGATAATATCGTTTGAGGAGTGATATATTCCAATTGTTTTGCAATTTTTCACCCTCCATTGTGCTAAGTTTTTAAGACCCCTTTTCGATGACACCGAGGACCTAATATGGTCCCTCCCAATTTGGGCCTAGCTTCCCTTCATTCGAGTCTCGAGTACTGCAGGTGACTTTTCTCAGAACTAAGTCCCCTATTTTGATGTGTCGAAGATTGGCTCGTTGATTTTAATATCTTTTGATTTGCTATTTCTGAGCGACCATTCGAATGAAGGCGGCTTTCCATTTTTTGTCCATCAATTCGAGGCTTGTACTCATGGCCCCGTGATTTGATTCTTCCATTGCGTATCGAAACCCGATGCTTGGTTCCCCGACTTCGATCAGGATCAGAGGTTCGGCATCATATACTAAGGATAATGGCTTGCCTCCATACTGGATTTTGTCATTGTCCGAGATGCCCAAAGGACTTCGGGAAAATTTCTCTCCACTTCCCCTTAGCGTTGTTCAGCCTTTTCTTTAGGTTTTGAATGGTGTTCTTGTTCGTTGATTCGGCATGTCCGTTCCCACTAGGATGATGCGGCATTGATAATATTCTTTTTATTTTGTGATCGTCAAGGAATTTTGTTACTTTGCTGCTGATAAATTATTTTACATTGTAGCACACAACTTCGGCGGGTATCCCGAATCGGCATATGATGTGATCCTAGATGAATTCTATAACTTCTTTTTCTCTGACTTTCTCGAAGGTCTGTGCTTCCACCCATTTAGAGAAGTTGTCAGTCATAAATACAATGAATTCAGCTTTACCTGGAGCTGATGGCAGAGAGCCGACGATATTCATCCACCATCTCATGAATGGCCATGGGTATAGGATCGAATGAAGTTGTTCTCCGAGCTGATGGACCATTGGTGCATACCTTTGGCACTTATCACATTTTTGAACAAACTCCTTAGTGTTTTTCCATACTATCCGAATAGTATCCCGCTCTGATGATTTGTGAACTAGTGATTCCCCGACTTCCCACAAGTACATTCATAGACTTCCCATAGAACATAATCGATGTCCCGTGGTCCCAAACATACTGCTACTGGTACCGTTGAATGTCCTTCTGTACAATGGTCCATCTTCAGCCAATGTGAATCGAGCAGCTTTTGTTCGTAATGCCCTCGATTCTTTAGGGTCCGATGGGAGCTTTCCCTTTTTCAAGAACTCGATATATCATTTTCTCCGATCTCAGGTTAAGCTTGTGGAATTCATCTCAGCGTGACCTACTTCGATCACGGATCTTGAGAGTTGAACGACAATCCCCAAGCTAATTTCGTCCTCCCCGACTGACGACCCAAGATTTGTGAGAGAATCGGCTTCACTGTTCTGCTCGCGAGGTATGTGCTGCAAGGTCCATTCTTTAAAACGATGCAAAGTCACTTGTAGATTATCCAAATACCTTTGCATTTTGTCCTCTCGAACATCGAAGGTTTTGTTTACTTGGTCTACTAGCAGCAAAGAGTCGCACTTATCTTCAATGACTTCCCCACCCAAACATCTAGCTAGTTTGAGACATGCAATCATGGATCGGCCTCATTGTTAGTCAAATTAGAATTTTTGATGGATTGTCTAATAGTGTTGCACGTGGGAGGCTTCAAAATGATGCCTAACCCAGACCCTTTCACATTCGAGGCACCGTCTGTGAAAATAGTCCATACCCCGATAATGTAACTGATTTTAACAAGAGTTCCTTCTCGACTTCGGGTACGATGGTTAGCGTGAAATCGGCCACGAAGTCTGCTAAAATTTGAGACTTGATAGATGTTCGGGGTTGATATTCAGTATCCTACCCATTGAGTTCGACGACCCATTTGGCCAATCGGCCCGATAGCTCGGGCTTATGCAAAACATTACGAAGTGGGTAAGTAGTGAATACACATATGGGATGACATTGAAAATACGGTTTTAGCTTTCAGAGGCTCTTATCAATGCAAATGCCAATTTCTCTAAGTGTGGGTATCTAGTTTCTGCTTTTCCTAGAATTTGACTTACATAATAAACAGTAAATTGCGTACCTTGATCTTCTCAAACCTGGACACCACTTACTGCAATCTTCGAGACTACCAAGTACAAGTAGAGTTTTTCATATGCCTTTGGAGTATGAAGCAATTATGGGCTCAAGAGGTATCACTTCAATTCCTTTAACACATGTTTCCATTCAGGGGTCAGGGCAAAATCGTTCGTCTTTTTGAGTAGAGAGAAGAATTTGCTCCAATCTGATGGTCTCGATATGAATCGGCCTAAGGCAGCTATCCGCCATGTCAGCCATTACACGACTTTAACGCTATCTATGACGCTGATGTCTTCGATAGCCTTGATTTTATCAGGGTTGATCTTGATTCCCCGATTTGACACCATGAAGCCAAGGAACGTTCCCGAACCGACCACAAAAATGCATTTCTCGGGGTTGAGCTTCATGTTGTATTTTCTTAGTATCTTGAATGTTTCCTGCAATTTCTGTTAGTAAAAATACTAATATTACTACATTCAACATCAATATTAATTTTATCTATACCTTCAGCAAGGAGATCGTGAATAATAACTTGCAATTCCTCGGCTTGGGTAATAACAGACTTGCTATCTACCATTTTGTAGTCCAAAAACTTAGTAGCAACGAACTTCTTCAACCCGACATCTTCGGTTTTGTATTTCTTTTCAAGCTCAGTCCACAGTTCTTTTGATATTTCCATGCCACTGTAGACGTTATACAAAGCATCCTCCAGACCGCTTAGAATATAATTCTTGCACAAAAAATCTGAATGCTTCCACGCTTCAATTACGAGAAAACATTCAGTTTTTGGAGTTTCATCGGACAACACAGGAAAATCTTCCTTGATGAACTTCTGGAGACGTAGACTACTCAAGTAGAAGAACATCTTTTGCTGCCAGCGCTTGAAATCAATCCCGAAAAATTTTTCGGGTTTCTTCGCCGGTGCCAATGCTGCCGGTGTCATTCGACCTGTTGAGGCATTGGCAGTCACCATTGGAACAGCTTGGTTCACATTATCATTAGTCATTTCTACAAAAGAAGGACACAAACGTTAAAATCACGTAGATTTTAATAGAATACAAAACCACACAGGTTTTACTCTCCAGAAACAGTGAGTACAAATATAGAATATATTAAATTCATTAAGCTTGTTAGTATAATATATTCGTAAAATAATTCTGGAAATATAAATGAACATAAACTAAAATGAACAACAAAATATCAGAAAACCAATTCGAGCCCACTGAATTCACAGTGTTTCCTTAAGGAACGTAATCCCCTCCTAATACCCAAGGTTTTGGATTATTTCCTCCCAGGATAGAACGAATTACACACTGGTGTAGTGATACTTCAAACCGCAGTGTTTCAGCGAACAAAAAGTTCGGTAGCAAATCATACTTACTGTTGCTTTGTTTGATGTTTAAACTATGCAGAAGAAAGAGGAAAAACTCAAAAAATCATAGTGAAATTCTAAGCACAATAGTGTTGTATTTATAACCAAAGTTGGGCTGAAATCCGAAGAGGTGCAACTCTTCAGAATGGTTGTTTATGAAAAATGGAGACAGCATAAATGCCATTACATAAATAGCCATTTACTCAACAATAAAGAGGAAAATTTGAAGGGTGGTTAATTTTCTGTTACCAAAATAGAAAAAATAAATTGGAGGATTTAATATTAATATTTATTTTAATATTAATATTCTATTATTAAAATAAATATTTAATAATATTTATGTTAATATTTTACTATTAACAAATAAATTTGATCCAAAAGTTAATCAATCAATTGATCATTTGACTAAATCAAAATCCAAATCCAAATCCAAATCCGAATCAGAATCTGAATCTAAAGCCAAGCCGAACCGAGCGACGACGACGACGACGGCGGCGGCATGAGTCTTGCCTTCTTCTCAACTCTTTAAGAATTAGAAGAAGAGCAATTGCTTATATACCCATAAAAAACCTCTTCATCTTCCAATATGGGACAATGTCCATTTTCCAAGGGGGGAAACTTAAAATTTCACTCAAAAATTTCATTTTCCTCCATTTCTCTTTCACCCTCTTTTATGTATTTAATATATTAAATATACAAAAAACCCCAAAAAATCCCCCACATAAATGGGGAATGGCTATATCACGAAAGTATGCATGAAAAACTGTGTGATTCGCAAGCAAGGATTAATTGCATCTCGATAAGTAGGTTTCCCTTTGAACTTTCCGTAGTGAACTTATGTCGGATATACTCGATCAATCGGTAGATATGATATCTTTGAACCATCGAACTTTGGTGTATACCTAGACAACCACAAGTACATAACCAACCCTTAACCGTCTTTTGTTCTCATTGTTGTGTTTGTTTCAGCCATGAACACCGCCTAGTTTTATAAATGAGTAGAGAATTGGCCTTACAAAGTTCTCCTTGAAGCGGCTAACACTTAACACTTACATAGGTGATTCCTAAACGTGTCATCCCGTAGATATACTATTTGATATACCCCGTATCAAATTTAGAAATCATTAAAAATCCTTAATGTTTTATCCTTGGTACTGAACACTGTCTCATCACGAGAATGGACCAAAATTTTAGTTGAAAATGTTGAACCGTCATTAATGACTTTGTTTGATCTCCTTGAACCTTGATCTTGGCATCTCCCGTCTTCTAGGTAGAATTACCGCCACTATGACTTGTTCTCAGCCACAGTCCCATTCCCTTTGATGACTTCTCAACTACCTCTCTAGTTAGGCCTTTTGTAAGTGGATTCATCACATTATCACTTGACTTTACATATTCAATCGTGATAATTCCTCTAGAGAGTAATTGTCTAACGGTTTTATGTCATCGTCATATATGACGAGATTTACCGTTATACATAATGCTCCTAGCCCTTTCAATTGCCGCTTGACTATCGCAATGTATGCATATTGGTGCCAATGATTTGGGCCAAAATGGAATATCTTCCAAGAAATTATGGAGCCATTTAGCTTCTTCACCGACTTTATCTAAGGCTATGAATTCAGCCTCCATTGTAGAACGGGCAATACAAGTTTGTTTGGACGACTTCCAAGATACCGCTCCACCACCAATAATGAATATATATCCACTTGTGGACTTGAAATCAGTTGATCCGGTGATCCAATTTGCATCACAGTATCCCTCAATGACCGTAGGATATTTACTGTAGTGCAAAGCAAAGTCTTGGGTATGTACTAAAAACCCCAAAACTCGTTTCACGGCCATCCAATGAGATTGACCTGGATTGCTCGTATATCGACTCAATTTTCTTATAGCGCAAAGCTATATCTGGTCGTGTACAATTCGTGATGTACATTAAGCAACCCAGCACACAAGCATAATCCAATTGTGATATGCGTTGGCCTTTTTTCTTTGCTAATACAAGATTCACATCAATTGGAGTCTTTGAAACTTTAAAGCCCAAGTGCTTGAATTTTTCAAGTACCGTCTTAATATAATGAGATTTTGACAATTCTAGACCTTGAGAAGTCTTATGGATCTTAATTCCTAGAATTAAATCAGCAACTCCCAAGTCTTTCATATCAAACTTTCTAGTTAGCATATGCTTAGTAGCATTTATGTTGGCAATGTCATAACTCATTATGAGCTTATCATCCACATATAAGCAAAAAATGACTATATGATTTGGAATATTTTTAATGTACACACATTTATCACATTCATTTATCTTAAATCCATTTGACAACATTGTTTGGTCAATTTTGCATGCAATTGTTTGGGTGCTTGTTTTAATCCGTGAAGGGACTTAACAAGTCTACAGACCTTCTTTTCTTTACCTGGAACCACAAACCCTTCAGGTTGTTCCATGTAGATTTCTTCCCCCAACTCTCCATTTAAGAAGGCTGTCTTAACATCCATTTGATGAATTTCAAGACCATAAACTGCAGATAACGCTACTAACGTTCGTATAGACGTAATTCTTGTAACTGAAAAGTATGTGTCGAAATAGTGAAGACCTTCTCATTGTCTAATACCTTTTGACCACAATTCTTACCTTAAATTTGTCAATAGTGCCATCATCTTTCATCTTCCTCTTAAAGATCCATTTAGAACCTAACGGTTTATTTCCTAGGGAAAGATCAACCAATTCCCATGTATGGTTTTTCAATATGGATTCTATTTCACTATTGACTACCTCTTTCCAAAACAAGGATTCCAAAGAAGACATAACTTCTTTAAATGTTTCAGGCTCATTTTCCAATTAAAAAATCACAAAATCTTGTCCAAATGAAGTAGATGTTCTTTGATGTTTACTACGTCTTGGATATTCCTGGTTAAGTTTACTTTATTTTGTTTCTTCCCGAGGTCGTTTAGATCCTTCACCAATCGACTCACATTCCTTTTTATACGGATATATATTTTCAAAGAACTTAGCATTATTTGATTCTATAACCGTATTATTATGAATGTTGGGACTTTTTTAATTGTGAACCAGAAATCGATATGCTTTACTATTAGTCGCATATCCTATGAAAACACAATCAACGGTTTTTGGTCCTATCTTTACCCTTTTGGGCTTAGGAACTTGCACTTTTGCCAAACACCCCCCCACACTTTAAAATAATTCAAGTTGGGCTTCCTTCCTTTCCATTTTTCATATAGAATGGATTGTGTTTTTCTATGGGGTACTCGATTTAGTATTCGGCTAGCCGTAAGAACGGTTTCCCCCCACAAGTTATTTGGCAAACCAGAACTTATAAATAAAGCGTTCATCATCTCCTTTAATGAATGATTCTTTCTTTCTGCAATCCCATTGGATTGGGGCGCGTAAGGGGCTGTTGTTTGATGAATAATTCCATATTCTAAACATATTTGTTCAAAAGGAGATTCATATTCACCACCCCTATCACTTCTTATCATTTTGATTTTCTTGTTAACTTGAGTTTCAACTTCATTTTTGTATTGCTTGAATGCGTCTATTGCTTCATCTTTACTATTAAGTAAGTAAACATAGCAATATCTAGTACTATCATCAATAAAAATTATGAAATACTTCTTTCCATAGCGACATGGTATTGACTTCATATCACAAACATCTGTGTGAATTAAGTCTAAAGGATTTGAATTCCTTTCAACTAACTTACAAGGATGTTTAACATACTTAGATTCCACACATACTTGAAATTTTGATTTGTCACATTCAAACTTAGGCAATACTTCCAAATTAATCATTTCCGCAAGGTTTTATAATTGACATGACCCAAACGTATCTGTAATGACCCGACCTGTCATTTTAATAATGTATGCCTCGATCCCCTATTAACTGCATTCCCCGTATTTGTTTTTGCTATTGTGAGTTGTCGGGAGGAATTATTTGGAGTTTCAGAGAGTTTTGGGACACTTAGTCCCTAAATGAAATTTTAAGTTCTGGAAATTTGACCGTAGTTGAAACAGTGTGAAGACGGCCTCGGAATGGAATTTTGAAGGTCCTGTTAGCTCCATTGGGTGATTTCGGGTTTAGGAGCGTGTTCAGATTGTGTTTTGGAGGTCCGTAGCTAATTTAGGCTTGAAATGCCGAAAGTTGAATTTTTGAAGTTTCCGGTTCGATAGTGAGATTTTGATCCGAGGGCCGGGATGGAATTCCAGAAGTTGAATTAGCTTCGTAGTGTTGAATATGACGTGTGTGCAAAATTTCAGGTCATTCGAACGAGGTTTGATAGACTTTTTGATTAAAAAAAACGTAATTTGAGAGTTTTTGGAATTCTTAGGCTTAAATCCGATGTAAAATTTATGTTTTGATGTTGGTTTGAGCTTCCTGAAGATTGGAACAAGTTTGAATGATGCTTTAGGATTGGCTGGCATGTTTGGTTGAGGTCCCAGGGGCCTCGGGTGTGTTTCGGGGTGATTTCTGATCATTTTGGGCTATTTTGCAATAGCTGAAGCAGGTATCTGGTGTTGTTCTTCGCGTTTGCGGTCGTCATCTCGTGTTTGCGAAGAAGGATTTAGCTTCTGGGATTTTGTTCTTCGCATTCGCGAAGAGTGCCTCGCGTTCGCGAAGAAGAAAGAATTCTGTTGCGCAGGTCTTACTTCGGAGGCTCATATCTCTCAATATACAATGAATTTGGGGATGATTTAAAAACAAAGGTTGTAGATCTTTGAATCTAGTTTCCATAAACTTATTATAATAATCATTTGGAGTTGTATGCAAAAACTTGTGACCATTATACTAGAGGCTGTCTGAGCAGAGTTTGGAAAATAATTTTTTTGGAATTTTTTTCTTCGCGAACGCGAGAGGAGGACCGCGACCGCGAAGAACAAATCCCTGGGCAACAGAATAAAGTCTAAACTCAGAGCTCGGCTGAGGCGATTTTTCGAGAGATTTTTAAGGAAAACATCGGGGTAAGTGTTCTTAACTCAATTTTGGTTAGATTACTCGAATCCATCGTTGTTTTTAACATTTAATTGGTGATTATAGTTGGCAAAATCTTGAAAACCCTCTTGATTTAATTTGAATATTTGAGGGTCGAATTGATGTCGGATTTTGGTAAAATTGGTAAGTTTAGACTCGTGGTTGAATGGGTTGTCGGATTTTGTGAGTTTTGTCAGATTTCGAGGCATGGGCCCCACGGGCGATTTTGACTTAAATTTCAGATTTTCATTGAAAAATTAGTATTTTCATATGGAATTAATTCGTACGATTATATTGAGTATATTGAATTATTATAACTAGATTTGAAGCTTCGGACGAATTCGCGAGGCAAAGGCTTGTTGGAATTTTGAATTGGTTGCAAAGCGAAGTAAGTGTTTGGTCTAACCTTAGCTTGAGGGATTAGGAGTAGCGTCATAATTGTTATGTGTTATTTGTTGAGTATGACGTATAGGCATGGTGACGAGTATCTATACGTTGGTGTCAAGCATGCTCGTGAGTCTTATACTTGGATTAATATGTCTCCTATTTGACTTAACTGAAGAGTTTTGCCTCTCCTATTGTCATTTATATTTTCATAACTACTTGACTCGTGTTGATTTCCTTGTTATCGACTTGTATATTATGGGATCGTTGCTACGTGTTAGTTTTTCCTGTGATTGCATTGTTTCCTTTAAGCCATTATTCTTTTCTGTGGTTACTCCTTTGAGATGGTTCTACTATTTTCTCGTGATTTACAGCCCCTGAGTTGATTTACTTGTCTTACCTTGTATTATTGTCATTTGTTGTTTTTATATGTATTGCGGTGATATCCGATCCTTCTGTTGTGATGTAACTATTGATTCTGTTGGTTACGTTGTGTATTTACTTTGGGACTACAGGTTAGATTCCTGGGAAATCCCCCTACACATATATTGAGGATACCAAGAGATCCCTAGTATGTAATGAGGATACCAAGAGATCCTCGGGATACCAAGAGATCCTCAGGATACCAAGAGATCCCTAGTATATAATGAGGATACCAGGAGATCCTCGGGATACCAAAAGATCCCTAGTATGTAATGAGGATACCAAGAGATCCTCGGGATACCAAGAGATCCCTAGTATATAATGAGGATACCAAGAGATCCTCGGGATACCAAGAGATCCCTAGTATGTAATAAGGATACCAAGAGATCCTCGGGATACCAAAAGATCCCTAGTATGTAATGAGGATACCAAGAGATCCTCGGGATACCAAGAGATCCTTGGGATACCAAGAGATCCCTGGTACATATTGAGGATACCAAGAGATCCTCGGGATACTGAGAGATCCCCGGTTATTATTGTAGTGATTGTTTTAGCCTCTGTTCGGTTATTACATTCCTTACTTTCTCGTATTAACATTCTTATTGTCAGCTTGCAACTGAATTGCTTATCTTATCCGTCATACCTTATATCTTATTTTATCTCAGTAGGGCCCTGACCATTGTACTCCTTTCGTGATTATTTTGTCTCCGTTGTAATTGTTGTTATCAATTCAAGTGTTTTAATGGTTTAGATTCATTTACGTTTGTGACCCTTTATGTGGGAATCCATAGTGTTGACAATACCTCACCCTATTTGTTTTAATATATATGCAATACTTCAAATTTCAAAAATTGTTACATTTTTAACTCAATTGATTTCTCAGCTAAATTTTCCTTAAACCGTTTGAGGTTGTACTTTACTTAAAAAGGAATTTCTTCTATGTTTTTGATTTATTTATTTTTCGTATTAAAGGTAATAATTCATTTGATATTTTACTTTAATTGAAAAGGGTATTTTATTTATCAAATGATTTCTAAAAATAACTTCATCTTTTCTTGTTGGTTTCCTATTTGGGTTGGGAGCTGTACTCTACTTTATGTTAAGTGAATGAGGCTCCTTGAACACTCTTAATTGTATTGGGTCATGGAACCTATGCACCGAGCAATATGAGGATATTGTTGTGCAATATGAGATAGAAATATGTGGGCACGAGGTGCCGTGAAAATATGAAAGTGGGCTGAGACCTATATTATTTATGATTATGAAATGAGGCGTCACAAGGTGACCTTTACTTGAAAGAATTATATTCGAAAGATGCTTACTTGGAAGATACTTATTTGAAGGAAATATATTCGAAATATATTTATTAAAAAGCGTATTATCTTAGAGATTATTGCTTGAAGGATTTATAGGCGAAATATTTATATTTGAACGACTAGATTAATTGATTGCACTTGTATTTATTATTTGTTGAGAAGCATTTATGGTGTTCTTGTTGCCTGCTATTTATATCACTGGTTGATCATTGTTGCCACCATTGTTATCGGCTTCCTATTATTTTGTACGCTATCTTGCACAGGTTTATTTGGTAGTCTGGTCCTAGCCTCGTCACTACTTCATCGAGGTTAGGCTAGGCACTTACCAGCACATGGGGTCGGTTGTGCTGATACTACACTTCTGTACATTTTGTGTACAGATCCATGTATTTGATCGATAGTAGTTGTTCGTTGCGGTGGTGACTCGAGGTAAACCTGCTGCAGCCTTCACGGTCCTCGAAGTCACCTTCAATTGTACTTATTTCCATATGTTCCTTTTGTTCGGAACAGTGATGTATTTATTTTGTATAACTACTCTTAGAAAAGCTTATGCCTTGTACTACCGGTTTTGGGAATGGTAAATTATTTAGAGAAATTTCATTTTAAGTAAATAAATATCAATGTTATTTTAGTTAATGTTAGGCTTACCTAGTTTAGAGACTAGGTGCCATCACGACTTCTTTGGAGGGATTTTTGGGTCGTCACAGTAGATGTCATAATTCATTTGACTCAAGTGAGTAAGATGAAGCTGAAATTTTACTATTATTTTCAACAACCATTACATTCATCTTGAAAAGGCCCTCAGTGAGGTAAACTTTTCCTACAAATATTTCGTTCTTACTTATTACAACCTTATCAGAAACAAAAACACATTTAAACCCATTCTTAACAAGAAGTCCAGCAGAGACTAAGTTCTTTCTAATTTCGGGAACATAAAGGATGTTGTTCAAAGTCACCACTTTGCCGGAAGTCATTTTTAAAAATATCTTCCCACATCCTTTAATCTTGGCCTTTGAAGCATTTCTCGTATAAATCGTCTCATCGGGTCCAACATGAGCATAAGTAGCAAAAGCTTCTTTAACAGTACAAACATGGCGAGTGGCTCCAAAATCAATTCACCACTCTTTAGGATTGCCCACCAAGTTGCATTCGGAAAACATGTCACATAAGTCATCAATATCATCATGCTTTTCAACCATGTTTGCTTGCGCTTCTTCTTGTCTTTCTTCGGAGCACAATCCTCCGTAGATTTATGTCCGGTTTTTCCACAATTGTAGCAGTTTCCACTGAACCGCTTCTTGCTTGGGTTGTATTTCGGTCCAGAAGCCTTCTTCCTCTTTTTGTTCTCTTCAACAATATTTGATCCCATTATTGTTGAGTTTCCACAGCCTCTCCTTCCATCAGATTTGTTGTCCTCTTCGATTCTCAACCGAACAATGATATCTTCAAGGGACATCTCCTTGCGTTTGTGTTTTAAGTAGTTTTTGAAGTCCTTCCACAAAGGAGGCAACTTCTCAATCGTCGCTGCTACTTGGAATGCTTCATTGATGATAAGACCTTCAATGAAATTTTTGTTAGTAAAAATACTAATATTACTACTTTTAAAATCAATATTAATTTGATTTATACCTTCAGCAAGGAGATCGTGAATAATTACTTGCAATTCTTGGACTTGGGTAATAACAGATTTGCTATCCACCATTTTGTAGTCCAAAAACTTTGCAGCAACAAACTTCTTCAACCTGACATCTTCGATTTTGTATTTCTTTTCAAGCGCGGTCCATAGTTCTTTTGAAGTTTCCACGCCACAGTAGACGTTATACAAAGCGTCCTCCAGCTCGCTTAGAATATAATTCTTGCACAAAAAATCTGAATGCTTCCATGCCTCAACCACGAGAAAGCGTTCAGTTTCTGGAGTTTTATCGGACAACAGAGTAACATCTTCCTTGATGAACTTCTGGATACTTAGAGTAGTCAAATAGAAGAACATCTTTTACTACCAGCGCTTGAAATCAATCCCGGAAAATTTTTCGGGTTTCTCCGCTGGTGCCAGTGCTGTCGGTGTCGTTCGACTTGTTGAGGCATTGGCAGTCACCATTGGAACAACTTGGTTCATATTATCATTAGTCATTTCTGTAAAAGAATGACACAATGTTAAAATCACGTATATTTTAATAGAGTACAAAACCACACAGATTTTACACTCCAAAAATAGTTAGTACAAATACATAATATATTAAATTCCTTAAGCTTGTTAGTATACTGTATTTGTAAAATAATTCTGGAAATATAAATGAGCATAAACAGAAATGAACAACAAATATCAGAAAAGCAATTACAGCCCACTGAATTCACAATGTTTCCTTAAGGAATTTAATCCCCTCCTAGTACCCAAGGTTATGGATTATTTCCTCCTAGGATAGAAAAAATTACACACTGGTGTAGTGGTGCTTCAAACCTTAGTGTTTCAGCAAACACAAAGTTTGGTAGCAAATCACACTTACTGTTGCTTTGTTTGATGTTTAAACTATGCATAAGAAGGTGGAGAAACTCAGAAAATCATAGTGAAATTCTGAGCAGAATAGTGTTATATTTATAGCCAAAGTTGGGGCTGAAATCTGAAGAGGTGCAACTCTTCAAAATGATTGTTTATGCAAAACGGCCACAGCATAAATGCCATTACATAAGTGGCCATTTACTCAGTAATAAAGAGGAAAAATAGAGAGGGAAAATTGAAGGGTAGTTAATTTTCTTTTACCAAAATAGAAAAAATGAATTGGAGGATTTAATATTAATATTCTATTATTAAAACAAATATTTAATAACATTTCTGATAATATTTTACTATTAACAAATAAATTTTGTCCAAAAAGTTAATCAATGAATCGATCATTTGACCAAATCTAAATCCTAATCCAAATCCGAAGCCGAGCCAAGCGAGCGAGCGAACGACGATGGCGCGAGGCTTGCCTTCTTCTCAACTCTTTAAGAGTTAGAAGAAGAGCAATTCTTATATACCCATAAAAACCCTCTTCCTCTTCCAATATGGAACAATGTCCATTTACCAGGAGGGGAAACTTAAAATTTCACTCAAAAAATTTATTTTCCTCCATTTCCCATTCACCCTCTTTTATGTATTTAATATATTAAATACAAAAAAAAACCAACATAATTTAAAATATATTCAAAAGTAGTAATATTAATAACTATATATAATTATATTTTTTTTGTAAAATAGTTTGATCTAATCTTGTAGGCCGAGTTACTCCACAACCCTCGATCGGACGATATTTGCCGAGTTACCCGGATCCACTAAAACACACTTAACTTGAACTTTATTTAATAAGATAGAAATTACCAGAGCGTCGTTGTAAGGCTAAGAAATTCCTTCTGCCTCCTCGTCGTTGAATACTGTGCCTTCTGGCACATAGTCTCGGGTCCGTTTCTCCCTAGTAATTGATATCCTAGTGCGTTTGAACACGGGCCCTTGCGGATTATCGACCCCTCCAATGATCATATGAATTACATGATGCGGTTCCTCCTGCTCATTTTTCTTATTGGCATCCATTTCCCTGAAATGATTATTGGCTCGATCACTTAGGAATTCTCGAAGGTGGCCCTCATTGGATAAACTGACTACCTTCTCTCTCAATTGCCTGCAATCCTCAATCTAATAACCATGCATGCCATGATATTTACACATCAGATTGGGGTTCCTTTGGAAAGGATCAGTCTGTATGAGCCTAGGCCATCTGATGTCGTTGATTCTTCCAATTGCTGATACATTGTCTGACGCATCGACATTAAAATTATACTCCAATAATTGAGGTGCCTCTGTAGGGCCGGCGTACTTATTAAAACTATTTTTTCTCGAGATTCCCCGAGAATTGTGTCCTTGATTGCATCTCTGATCGTTCCGGGCGGGATTGCACCTTGGACCACTGTTCCTGCGATTTGAGGTGTACGGTTGATATCAGTCTTTCTTCAATCTTGGCTCTCTATCGATGTCCCTCTGATTTTTTACGACTGACTTGTTCGGGTGCACTAAACTGGAAGGGGTTCCTAATTGGTCATCCTTGATCCTAATCTTTGATTAGTACCGATTGTGTATATCAGCCCAAGTTACAATAATATATTCGATCGGATTTTGCTTCAGTTGATGTGATGCTATCGAACTTCATTCATCCAATACCTAAGTGAAATATTGAATGGTCCAATCATCTGTGACCGGTGCCAACTACACGTTTTCTATTTGAAATCAGGATACAAACTCCCTCAACATTTCATTATCCCTCTGTCTTACTTTGAAAAGGTCTGATTTCTTTTTCCGACATCTTCCTTTACGAAAGAGTCTGCCAACATGACAAACGAGTCAATGGAATTTGGTGGTAGATTGTGGTATCGAATAATTGCTTCCTTAGATGGGGTTTCCCCGAACTTCTTTAATAAAACAGATTCAATCTCATCATCTTCCAATATTGGTGGTGCCCCAGTATATAATCAACTCGGGAGTTGTATGTGTGACGACCCAAAGGGTCATTACCTGTTTTCTCTCTTTTCCGCGCTTCCGAGGCCTTGAAAATCCACGAGAATAATTATCCGGTTCATGATCTAGAGTTGGCAGCCATTGTTCATGCTTTGAAGATTTGGAGGCATTACCTATATGGTGTGACGTGTGAGGTGTACACCGATCACAAGAGTCTTCAGTGCTTGTTCAAGCAGAAGGAGTTGTACTTGAGGCAGAGGAGGTGGTTAGAGTTATTGAAAGATTATGATGTTACTATTTTGTATCACCCGGGGAGAGCCAATGTGGTGGCCGATGCATTGAGTAGGAAGTCCGCCAGCATGGGTAGTCTTGCTTATATTTCGATCAGCCAGAGACTGCTTGCTTTGGATATTCAAGCCCTGGCCAATCGATTTGTGGGGTTAGACATTTCTGAGCCTAGCAGAGTGTTAGCTTGCACGGTCGCTCGTTCTTCATTATTGGAGCGTATCCGCGATCAGCAGTTTTATGATCCCAATTTGTGTGTCCTGAGAGACACGGTGCAGTGTGGAGGTGCCACGAAGGTGACCTTAGATAGTGATGGTGTTTTGAGATTGCAGGGGCGAGTTTTTGTGCCCAATGTCAATGGGATTCTAGAGTTGATCTTACGGAGGCCCATAGTTCTCGGTATTCTATTCACCTGGGCGCCGCGAAGATGTATCAGGACTTGCGGCAACATTATTGGTGGCGTAGGATGAAGAAAGATATTGTTGCATATGTGGCTCAATGTTTGAACTGTCAACAGGTTAAGTATGAGCGTCAGAGGCCTGGTGGTTTGTTTCAGAGGATTGAGCTTCCCGAGTGGAAGTGGGAGAGGATTACCATGGATTTCGTTACCGGATTTCCGTTGACTCGAAAGATGTTCGATGCGATATAGGTTATTATTGATAGGCTGACCAAGTCAGCACATTTCATTCCTGTGGCAGACCCCTATTCTTCTGAGAGGTTGGCTGAGATTTATATCCGAGAGATTGTTCGCCTTCATGGCTCACGAACGTCTATAGAATACTAAAAACAGAGTCTGAATAAAATACAATACTATTTGTTCTGGTACAAGGACAACAAATGAAATAAAGATAGAAGAGACTCCGGGCCATTGCAGACGTCTGCAAGGCTACCTCGGAATCTCTGGACTGGAGTCAGCTCCCAACGCTCCTACTGCTGTCCAAAAGTCGCTGCTCCGGCGCTGTGATCTGTGCAAAAAGATGCACAAAGTGTAGCATCAGCACAACCGACCCCATGTGTTGGTAAGTGCCTAGCCTAACCCCGGCGAAGTAGTGACGAGGCTAGACCGGAATACCAGATAAACCTGTGCAGATATATATACAAGTACAACAAAATAATAGCGGAAAGTAAACAACCAAAAAAGGGAGGGGAACATGTTTATGGGGTAGCAGATAAAACAGAATATCTGGAATAATAAAAGAAACTACATCTGATTTCTTCTAACACAGAATAAGGNTCCACTCGGTCCCATTTTATAATATCACGTGGTAGGCGTACTACTCGATCCCATTTCATAATATCACGTGGTAGGCGTACCACTCGATCCCATTTCATAATATCACGTGGTAGGCTTACCACTCGATCCCATTTCATAATATCACGTGGTAGGCGTACCACTCGATCCCATTTCATAATATCACGTGGTAGGCATACCACTCGATCCCATTTCATAATATCTCGTGGTCGGTGCCCCACACGATCCCATTTATTTCAACACAATACACAAATAATCCCGGCAATGGAACAAGATAATATAATAAACTTTCCCGGCAAGGGAACAAGATAATATAATAAACTATCCCGACAAGGGAGATCCATCTATAACCAAACTTATTCAATTTCTACTTAACACAATTAAATCAATACTCAGTCTCAACAATTATTGGCTCATTGTTAAAGATTTCCAACCAAGTCCTCATAAACAACAATTAAGAATTCGATAATTTAGCAATTCAGGACTCACGGTCATGCTCGACAC
>MU769696.1:97319-115110 GCA_026770625.1 Nicotiana glauca
GCTCGAATCTAGTCACAAATTACTTGAATGTATCAACAAATGCTAATTGAATCAATTTGAATGCATGAAAATGAATTTCCCAAGTTTTACTCAAACATTCCCAAAATGTCCTCGGGCCCACGTGGTCAAAACCCGAGGTTCAAACCAAAACCCGGTTACCCATTCCCCCACGAGTTCATATCTATGATTTGTTTTGAAATCGGACCTCCAACTGAGGTCCAACCCCCAAATTTGAAGAAAACCTAGGTTCTACCCAAAATCCCCATTTTCACCCATGAAAATCCTTGATTTTAAGATGAAAACATGATAAATGATGAAAATGATTAAAGGGTTAAGTAAAAATTGACTTACAAATGATTTGGGGAAGAAAGTTTTCTTGGAAAATCACCTATGGAGTGTTTGAGGTGAAAGAATGAAGAAATGAGGTGAAAATTCGTCTAAGTATGAAAAATTGCAGGCCTCAGATATGGGAAATGTGAACATGGGTTCGCAATTGCGAACCCAGCAGGCTTGGGAATATCGACATTTAAGTTCGCATTTGTGAACCCCGGTCTAGCTGATAGGTTTCGCATTTGCGAAAACCTGATCGCATTTGCGAAGGGCGACACCTCGCATTTGCGAGAGAAATCGTCGCATTTGCGACCTCTGCCTGGATTTCCCAGACTTTGCAATTGTGACTCGATGCTCGCATTTGCGAGCTCACAATTACGAGTCCAGTCTTCGCATTTGCAGAAATCACAGAAGCCTTCATACCATATTTTTCAAAGGTTCAAAATGCAACTCGACACCTATCCAAAACTCACCCGAGCCCTCGAGGCTCCAAACCAAATGTGCACACTACCTCAAAAACATCCTACGGACTTACTCGTGCAATCAAATCGCCAAAATAACATCATACACATAGAATCAAGCCTCAAATCACATGATTTCTTCCACGTTTCATAAAACACAAATTTTCCATTTTTAAGTCCGAAACGCGTCAAATGATGTACGTCTTCAACCAAACTTTATAGAAAGCGCTTAAATCACATATAAGATTTGTACCGGGCGTCGGAACCAAAATAGGAGCCCGATACCCTAGTCTTTTGATCAAATTTCCTTTCCATTTTCCTTAATTAATTTCATAAAACAATTTCACACTAATATTCATTTCTTGGGTTTGGGATCTCGAAATTCGATTCCGGGCATACGCCCAAGTCCCATATTTTTCTACGGACCCTCTGGGACTGTCAAATCACGGGTCTGGGTCCGTTTACCCAAAATGTTGATCAAAGTCAACTTTAATCATATTAATATCAAAATTCATCAATGTTTACACAGAATTCATATTTAAGCTTTCCGGCTACGCGCCCGGACTATGCATGCAAATCGAGGCAAGTAAAAATGAGGTTTTCAAGGCCTCGGAAGTGCGAAAAAGAGAGAAAACAGGTGATGACCCTTTGGGTCGTCACATTCTCCACCTCTAAAACAACCGTTCATCCTCGAACGAACAAAAGAAAGAAGTACCTAAGTCGGGAAATAGATGAGGATAAAGGCTCCGCATATCAGACTCGGACTCCCAGGTCAATGCCTTAGAAGGCTGACTTCTCCACCGAACATGCACTGAAGGAAAACTCTTCGACCACAACTGTCAAACCTGCCGGTCTAGAATAGATACTGGCTCCTCCTCATAAGACAGATCCTTATCCAACTGGAAAGTGCTGAAATATAACACATGGGCTGGATCGCCATGATACCTCTGAAGCATGGACACATGAAACACTGGATGCACGGCTGACAAGCTAGGCGGCAAGGCAAGTCTATAATCCACCTCTCCCACACGATCGAGAATCTCAAATGGACCAACGAACCTAGGGCTAAGCTTGCCCTTCTTCCCAAATCTCATCACGCCCTTCATAGGTGACACTCGGAGCAAGACCCGCTCACCAACCATGAAAGCTACATCCCGGACCTTACGATCTGCATAACTCTTTTGCCGCGATTGAGTCGAACGAAGCTTGTCCTGAATGATCTTGACTTTATCTAAGGCCTCCTGAACTAAATCTGTACCCAATAACCGAGCCTCTCCCGGATCAAACCATCCAACTGGAGACTGACATCGCCTACCATACAAAGCCTCATATGGGGCCATCTGAATGCTGGACTGGTAGCTGTTGTTGTAGGAGAACTCTGCTAAAGGCAAGAATTGATCCCATGAACCTCCAAAGTCGATAACACAAGCCCGGAGCATATCCTCCAAAATCTGAATCGTCCGCTCGGACTGACCGTCTGTCTGAGGATGAAACGTTGTGCTCAACACAACCCGTGTGCCTAACTCTCGCTGAACTGCACCCTAGAAACGTGAGGTAAACTACGTACCCCTGTCCGAAATGATAGATACCGGCACATCATGAAGGCGAACAATCTCCCGGATATAAATCTCAGCTAACCTTTGGGATGAATAGGAGACTGCCACAGGAATGAAATGTGCTGACTTGGTCAGCCTATCAATAATAACCCATATCGCATCGAACTTCTTCCGAGTCAATGGAAGTCCGGTAACGAAATCCATGGTAATCCTCTCCCACTTCCACTCGGGAAGCTCAATCATCTGAAATAAACCACTAGGCCTCTGGGGCTCATACTTAACCTGATGAAAGTTCAAACATCGAGCCACATATGCAACAATATCCTTCTTCATCCTATGCCACCAATAATGCTGCCTCAAGTCCTGATACATCTTCGCGGCGCCCGGGTGAATAGAATACCGAGAACTATGGGCCTCCGCTAAGATCAACTCTTGAATCCCATCGACATTGGGCACACAAACTCGCCCCTATAATCTCAAAACACCATCACTGTCTAAGGTCACCTTCGTGGCACCTCCACACTGCACTGTGTCTCTCAGGACACACAAATGGGGATCATCAAACTGCTGATCACTGATACGCTCCAATAATGAAGAATGAGCGACCACGCAAGCTAACACTCTACCAGGCTCAAAAATATCTAACCTTACAAATAGATTGGCCAGGGCCTGAATATCCAAAGCAAGCGGTCTCTGGCTGACCGGAATATAAGCAAGACTACCCATGCTAGCGAACTTCCTACTCAATGCATCGGCCACCACATTGACTCTCCCCGGGTGATAAAAATGGTAACATCATAATCTTTTAATAACTCCAACCACCTCCTCTGCCTCAAATTCAACTCCTTCTGCTTGAACAAGTACTGAAGACTCTTGTGATCGGTGTACACCTCACACGTCACACCATATAGGTAATGCCTCAAAATCTTCAAAGCATGAACAATGGCTGCCAACTCTAGATCATGAACCGGATAATTCTTCTCGTGGATCTTCAACTGCCTCAAAGCATAGGCAATGACTCTGCCATCCTGCATCAATACTGCACCAAGCCCAATACGGGAAGCATCACAATAGACTGTATAAGGCCCTGAACCTGTGGGCAAAACCAATACCGGTGTTATAGTTAGAGATGTCTTGAGCTTCTGAAAGCTCACCTCACACTCATCAGACCATCTAAACTGGGCACCCTTCTGGGTCAATCTAGTCATCGGGGCCGCAATAGATGAAAATCATTCTACGAACTGACGATAATAGCTTGTTAACCCCAAGAAACTCCGAATCTCGATAGCTGATGCTGGTCTAGGCTAGTTCTTGACTGCTTCAATATTCTTCGGGTCTACCTGAATACCCTCTGCTGATACAACGTGACCTAGAAATACAACCGAACTCAAGCAGAACTCGCACTTCGAGAACTTAGCATATAACTGACTATCCTTCAGAGTTTGAAGAACCACTCTGAGTTGTTGCTCGTGCTCCTCCTGGCTACAGGATTACACCAGAATATCATCAATAAAGACTATCACAAACAAGTCCAAATAAGTCCTGAACACTCGGTTCATCTACTCCATAAATGCTGCTGGGGCATTGGTCAACCCGAACGACAAGACTAGGAACTCATAATGCCCATACCGAGTGCGGAATGCTGTCTTAGGGACATCAGACGCCCTAATCCTCAACTGATGGTTGCTAGATCTCAAGTCTATCTTTGAAAACACCTTAGCACTCTGAAGTTGGTCGAACAAATCGTCAATCCTCGGCAGTGGATACTTGTTCTTTATCGTTACTTTGTTCAATTGCCGGTAATCAATGCACATCCTCATCGAACCATCCTTTTTCTTAACAAATAACACCGGCGCACCCCAAGGAGAGACACTGGGTCTAATGAAACCCTTCTCCAGCAAATCCTACAACTGATCCTTTAACTCTTTCAACTCTGCCGGGGCCATAAAATACGGCGGGCTCGATACCAGTGTATAGATACTCATCACCATGCCTATACACCGTACTCGACAAATAACAATTAGCAAATACGACTCTAATCCTATTCCCTCAAGCCAAAGTTAGACCAAACACTTACTTCGAATGCTCCAAACTCAACTCAAGCCTCTAGTATAGCTTTACCCCTCGAATTCACCACCAAACCGCTCGAATCTAGTCACAAATTACTTGAATGTATCAACAAATTCTAATTGAATCAATTTGAATGCAAGAAAATGAATTTCCTAAAGTTTTACTCAAAAATTCCCAAAACTCCCCCGGGCCCACGTGGTCAAAACCCGAGGTTCGAACCAAAACCCGGTTACCCATTCCCCCAAGAGTTCATATCTATGATTTGTTTTGAAATCAGACCTCCAACTGAGGTCCAACTCCCAAATTTGAAGAAAACCTAGGTTCTACCCAAAATCTCCATTTTCACCCATGAAAATCCTTGATTTTAAGATGAAAACATGATAAACTATGTAAATGATTGAAGGGATTAAGTAAAAATTGACTTACAAATGATTTGGGGAAGAAGTATTCTTGGAAAATTGCCTATGGAGTGTTTGAGGTGAAAGAATGAAGAAATGAGGTGAAAATTCGTCTAAGTATGAAAAATTGCAGGCCTCAGATATGGAAAATGCGAATATGGGTTCGTAATTGCGAACCCAACAGGCTTTGGAATTGTGACACTTAAGTTTTTATTTGCGAACCCCGGTCTAGCTGACAGGTTTCGCATTTGCAAAAACCTGATCGCATTTGCGAAGGGCGACACCTCGCATTTGCGAGAGAAATCATCACATTTGCGACCTCTGCCTGGATTTCCCAGACTTTGCAATTGTGACTCGATGCTCTCATTTGCGAGCTCGCAAATGCGAGTCCAGTCTTCGCATTTACGAAAATCACATAAGCCTTCATACCAGATTTTTCAGAGGTTTAAAATGCAACTCGACACCTATCCAAAACTCACCCGAGCCCTCGGGGCTCCAAACCAAATGTGCACACAACCTCAAAAATATCCTACGGACTTACTCGTGCGATCAAATCGCCAAAATAACACCATATACATAGAATCAAGCCTCAAATCACATGATTTCTTCCAACTTTTCATAAAATATAAATTTTCCATTTTTTAGTCTGAAACATGTCAAATGACGTTCGTTTTCAACCAAACTTTACAGAAAGCGCTTAAATCACATATAAGACTTGTACCGGGCGTCAGAACCAAAATACGAGCCCGATACCCTAGTCTTTTGATCAAAATTCCTTTCCATTTTTCTTAATTAATTTCAGAAAACAATTTCCCACAAAAATTTATTTCTCGGGTTTGGGATCTCGGAATTCGATTCTGAGCATACGCCCAAGTCCCATATTTTTCTACGGACCCTTCAGGACCGTCAAATCACGGGTCCGGTTCCGTTTACCCAAAATGTTGACCAAAGTCAACTTTAATCATATTAATATCAAAATTCATCAATTTTTACACATAATTCATATTTAAGCTTTTCGGCTACGTGTCCGGACTGCACACGCAAATCGAGACAAGTCAAAAATGAGGTTCTCAAGGCCTCAAAAGCACGGAAAAGAGAGAAAATAGGTGATGACCCTTTGGGTCGTCACATTCTCCGCCTCTAAAACAACCGTTCGTCCTCGAACGGACAAAAGAAAGAAGTACCTGAGTCAGGAAATAGCTGCAGCTGAGCACCCCTCAACCTCGGGAAAACTCTCCTATTGTGACCATACTCACCACACTCATAACATCTACACAAACGTTGTAGCTGAGGAAACTGAGGCTGACCCTGTCGACCTGAATGATCACCTGAAGTACCATGAGTGACATGGGGAGCTGACTGAAAGGGCCTGGGAGGATGGCCTCTACCATAAGTACATCTACCTCCAGACGAGGTACCACTGAATTTGCCCGCATAACAAGGCCTCTTATCTGACCTATGACCGCCTTCCTATGGCAGGACTACCTCAACTCTACGGCCCACATTGGACGCCTCCTGAAAAGAGATCTCACTCCCGGCCTGAGCCACTGTACCCGGCTGATCTGCCATCGCTGGCTGAACTCCTGGAAGTAAACCCGCTCGAATGACGCCCTCCACAAAGCCTACCAAACCCCTCTGGGACCTGAGCTGGACCCATTGGAGCTGCTGGGGATGGAACCTCCTCGCCATAATCAATCTGAGGCTCCACCTCTGGGGCCGCTGCTCGGGGCTGAGCTTTGACCCTACCTTAGCCTCTGGCACGACCTCCGCCTCGCCCTCTGCCCCTCGTAGGAGATACTGCTGGGGGCTCGGGCTGCTGCGCGGTAGAAGAGGAAGCACGTGTTCTCGCCATCTGCGAAAGAATAGAGTAGAAAGACAAGCAGTATTTGAGAAACGGAATGGCACGACAAGAAAGAACAAAAGTGAAATTTTCCTACCTCTGTAGCCTATAGGGGATAAATACAGACGTCTCCATACCGATCCCTCAGACTCTACCGAGTTTGTCCGTGAGTTGCGAGACCTATGTAACCTAGTGCTCTGATACCAACTTATCATGACTCGGATTTCCCATCCTCGGGAGTCGTGATGGTGCCTACTAATAGGAGCTAGGCAAGCCAACTCAATTTATTTCTTTAAGCAATTATCAACCATTTAATAAAAACAAAACATAATGTGATAAAGCGGAAGTCTTAAATATAAATAACTGAAAACAAATGCGAATTTTTAACAAGATCCTCTACCCAAGACTGGTGTCACAATACTCACAAACGTCTAGAGAATACTAGATACAAGGTTTGAATGAAACATAAAACTGTCTGCTTCGGTACAAATGATAACAAACTGAAAAAAATAGAAAGGGACTTCGGGCCTGCGGACGTCAGCAAGGCTACCTCGAATGTCCTTGGACTGAAAGCTCGCTCCCAGAATGCTACTACTACTCAAATGCTGCTCCAACTCCTGGATCTATGCAAAAAGATGCACAGAGTGTAGCATAGGCAAAATCAACCCCATGTGCTGGTAAGTGCCTGGCCTAACCCCGGCAAAGTAGTGACGAGGCTAGACCAGACTACTAGATAAACCTGTGTAGATATATATATACAAGTACAACAAAATAATAGCGAAAAGTAAACAATTAAAACTGGGAGGGGAACATGCTTATGGGGTAGCAGATAAAACGGAATATCAGGAATAACAAAAGAAACTACATCTGATTTCTTCTAACACCAAATAAGGGAAAACAAACCACTTTCACTTGTTTCAATTTCCTCTCGATGCAGGCGTGCTACTCGATCCCATTTCATAATATCACGTGGTAGGCGTACCACTCGATCCCATTTCAGAATATCACGTGGTAGGCGTACCACTCGATCCCATTTCACAATATTACGTGGTAGGCGTACCACTCGATCCCATTTCACAATATTACGTGGTAGGCGTACCATTCGCTCCCATTTCATAATATCACGTGGTAGGCGTACCACTCGTTCCCATTTCATAATATCACGTGGTGGGCGTACCACTCGCTCCCATTTCATAATACCACATGGTAGGCGTGCCACTCGCTCCCATTTCATAATACCACGTGGTAGGCGTACCACTCGCTCCCATTTCATAATATCACGTGGTAGGCGTACCACTCGCTCCCATTTCATAATATCACGTGGTAGGCGTACCACTCGCTCCCATTTCATAATATATCGTGGTAGGCATACCACTCGCTCCCATTTCATAATATCACATGGTAGGCGTACCACTCGCTCCCATTTCTTTCAACATAATACACAAAATAATCCCGGCAAAGGAGAAAGATGTTATAATAAACTATCCCGGCAAGGGAACAAGATAATATAATAAACTATCTCGGCAAGGGAGATCCAGCTATAACCATACTTATTCAATCTCTACTTAACACAATTAAATCAATACTCAGTCTCAACAATTACTGGCTTAGTGTTAAAGATTTCCAACCAAGTCCTCATAAACAACAATTAAGAATTTGATAATTTAGCAATTCAGGACTCACGGTCATGCTCGACACCAGTGTATAGATACTCGTCACCATGCCTATGCACCGTACTTGACAAATAGCAATTAGTGAATAAGACTCTACTTCTATTCCCTCAAGCCAAAGTTAGACTAAACACTTACCTCGAATGCTCCAAACTCAACTCAAGCCTCTAATATAGCGTTACCCCTCGAATTCATCACCAAACCGCTCGAATCTAGTCACAAATTACTTGAATGTATCAACAAATGCTAATTGAATCAATTTGAATGCATGAAAATGAATTTCTCAAAGTTTTACTCAAAAATTCCCAAAATGCCCCTGGGCCCACGTGGTCAAAACCCGAGGTTCAAACCAAACACGGTTACCCATTCCCCCACGAGTTCATATCTATGATTTGTTTTGAAATCGGACCTCAAATTAAGGTCCAACTCCCCAATTTGAAGAAAACCTAGGTTCTACCCAAAATCCTCATTTTCACCCATGAAAATCCTTGATTTTAAGATGAAAACATGATAAATGATGTAAATGATTGAAGGGATTAAGTAAAAATAGACTTACAAATGATTTGGGGAAGAACGTTTTCTTGGAAAATCGCCTATGGAGTGTTTGAGGTGAAAGAATGAAGAAATGAGGTGAAAATTCGTCTAAGTATAAAAAATTACAGGCCACAGATATGGGAAATACGAACATGGGTTCGCAATTGCGAACCCAGCAGGCTTGGGAATTGCGACATTTCTGTTCGCATTTGCGAACTCGGGTCTACCAAGGGACCATCGCATTTGCGACACTGGTCTCGCATTTGCGAACCAGTGGGCATCGCATTTGAGAGGTCTGGCTTTGCATTTGCGAACCTTGACTTTCCTAGGTTGGTTTCGCATTTGCGAACCAGCCTTCGCATTTGCGATAGCTGGGACTTCGCAATTGCGAACCCAGGCTTCGCAAATGTGAATCCTGCAGAACTGAAGGATATCAGATTTTTCAAAGGTTCAAAATGCAACTCAGCACCTGTCCGAAACTCACCCGAGCCCTCGGGGCTCCCAACCAAATATGCACACAACCTCACAAACATCCTACGGACTTACTCGTGCGATCAAATCGCCAAAATAACATCATATACATAGGATCAAGTCTCAAATCACATGATTTCTTCCAATTTTTCATAAAACACAAATTTTCCATTTTTAAGTCTGAAAAACGTCAAATGGCGTCCGTTTTTAACCAAACTTTACAGAAAGCGCTTAAATCACATATAGGACTTGTACCGAGCGTCGCAACCAAAATACGAGAAAGATACCCTAGTCTTCTAATCAAATTTCCTTTCCATTTTCCTTAATTAATTTCAGAAAACAATTTTACACAAAAATTTATTTCTCGGGCTTAGGACCTCGGAATTCGATTCCGATAATACGCCCAAGTCCCATATTTTTCTACGGACCTTCCGGGACCATCAAATCACGGGTCTGGGTCTATATACCCAAAATGTTGACCAAAGTCAACTTTAATCATATTAATATCAAAATTCATCAATTTTTACATAGAATTCATATTTAAGCCTTCCGGCTACACGCCCGGACTGCGCACGCAAATTGAGGCAAGTAGAAATGAGGTTTTCAAGGCCTCGGAAGCATTGAAAAGAGAAAAAATAGGTGATGACCCTTTAGGTCATCACATTCTCCACCTCTAAAACGACCGTTCGTCCTCGAACGGACAAAAGAAAGAAGTACCTGAGTCGGGAAATAGATGAGGATAATGGCTCCGCATATCAGACTCAGACTCCCAGGTCGATGCCTCAAGAGGCTGACCTCTCTACTGAAAACGCAGTGAAGGAAAACTCTTCGACCTCAACCGTCAAACCTGCCGGTCTAGAATAGCTACCAGCTCCTCCTCATAAGAAAAATCCTTGTCCAACTGGACAGTACTGAAATCCAACACATGGGCTGGATCGTCGTGATACCTCCGAGGCACGGACATATGAAACACTGGATGCACGGATTACAAGCTAGGCGGCAAGGCAAGTCTATAATCTACCTCTCCCACACGATCGAGAATCTCAAATGGACTAATGAACCTAGGGCTAAGCTTGCCCTTCTTCCCAAATCTCATCACGCCCTTCATAGGCGACACTCGGAGCAAGACTCGCTCACCAACTATGAAAGCTATATCTCGAGCTTTATGATATGCATAACTCTTTTGTCGCAACTGAGCCGAACGAAGCCTATCTCAATGATCTTTACCTTATCCAAGGCCTCCTGAACTAAATTTGTGCCCAATAGCCGAACCTCTCCCGGCTCAAACCATCCAACTGGAGACCGACATCGCCTACCATACAACGCCTCATATGGAGCCATCTGAATGCTGGACTGGTAGTTGTAGCTGTTGGCAAACTCTGCTAAAGGCAAAAATTAGTCCCACGAACCTCCAAAGTTGATAACACAAGCCCGGAGCATATCCTCCAAAATCTGAATAGTCCGCTCGGACTGACCATCCGTCTGAGGATGAAAAGTTGTGCTCAACTCAACCCGTGTGCCCAACTTACACTGAACATCACCCCAAAAATGCAAGGTAAACTACATACCCCGGTCCTAAATGATAGATACCGGCACACCATGAAGGCAAACTTTCTCTCAGATATAAATCTCAGCCAACCTCTTCGAAGAATAGGGGACTGCCACAGGAATGAAATGTGCTGACTTGGTCAGCCTATCAACAATAACCCATATCGCATCGAACATCTTCCGAGTCAACGGAAATTCGGTAACGAAATCCATGGTGATCCTCTCCCACTTCCACTCGGGAAGCTCAATCCTCTGAAACAAACCACCAGGCCTCTGATGCTCATACTTAACCTACTGACAGTTCAAACATCAAGCAACATATGCAATAATATCATTCTTCATCCTACGCCACCAATAATGTTGCCGCAAGTCCTGATACATCTTTGTGGCGCTCGAGTGAATAGAATACCAAGAACTATGGGCCTCCGCTAAGATCAACTCTCGAATCCCATCGACATTGGGCACACAAACTCGCCCCTGCAATCTCAAAACACCATCGCTATCTAAGGTCACCTTCGTGGCACCTCCACGCTGCACTGTGTCTCTCAGGACACACAAATAGGGATCATCAAACTGTTGATCACGGATATGCTCCAATAATGAAGAACGAGCGACCGTGCAAGCTAACACTCTGCTAGGCTAAAAAATGTCCAACCCCACAAATCGATTAGCCAGGGCTTGAATATCCAAAGCAAGCAGTCTCTGGCTGACCGGAATATAAGCAAGACTACCAATGCTGGCGGACTTCCTACTCAATGCATCGGCTACCACATTGGCTCTCCCCAGGTGATACAAAATAGTGACATCATAATCTTTCAATAACTCCAACCACCTCCTCTGCCTCAAGTTCAACTCCTTCTGCTTGAACAAATACTGAAGACTCTTGTGATCGGTGTACACCTCATACGTCACACCATATAGGTAATGCCTCCAAATCTTCAAAGCATGAAAAATGGCTGCCAACTCTAGATCATGAACCGAATAATTCTTCTCGTGGATCTTCAACTGCCTCAAAGCATAGGAAATGACTCTGCCATTCTGCATCAATACTGCACCAAGCCCAATAAGGGAAGTATCACAATAGACTGTATAAGGCCCTGAACCTGTGGGCAAAACCAATACCGGTGTCGTAGTCAGATCTGTCTTGAGCTTCTGAAAGCTCGCCTCACACTCATCTGACCATCTGAACTGGGCACCCTTCTGGGTCAATCTGTTCATCGAAGCTGCAATAGATGAAAACCCTTCCACGAACCGACGGTAGTAGCCTGCTAACCCCAAGAAACTCCGAATCTCTGTAGCTGATGCTGGTCGAGGCCAGTTCTTGACTGCCTCAATCTTCTTCAGGTCCACCTGAATATGCTCTGCTGATACAACGTGACCCAGAAATGCAACCGAAGTCAACCAGAACTTACACTCCGAAAACTTAGCTTATAACTGACTATCCTTCAGAGTCTAAAGAACCACTCTGAGGTGTTGTTCGTGCTCCTCCTGGTTATGGGAGTATATCAGAATATCATCAATGAAAACTATCACGAACAAGTCAAAGTGAGGCCTGAACACTCAGTTTATCAACTCCATAAATGTTGCTGGGTCATTTGTCAACTCAAATGACATGACCAAAAACTCATAGTGCCCGTACCACGTGCGGAATGCTGTCTTAGGGACATCATTCCCTAATCCTCAACTGATGGTAGCCATATCTCAAATCTATCTTTGAAAACACCTTTTCACCCTGAAGCTAGTCGAACAAATCATCAATTCTCGGCAGTGGATACTTGTTCTTAATTGTCACTTTGTTCAACTGTTGGTAATCAATGCACATCCGCATCGAACCATCCTTTTTTCTTCACAAATAACACCGGTGCACCCCAAGGAGAAACACTCGGTCTAATGAAACCCTTTCCAGCAAATCCTACAACTGATCCTTTAACTCTTTCAACTCTGGCGGGGCCATGCGGTACGGCGGAATGGAAATGGTCTGAGTGCCCGAAGCCAGTTCAATACAAAAGTCAATATCCTTGTCGGGCGGCATACCCAGCAGGTCTGAAGGGAAAACCTTGGGGAACTCCCGAACAATAGGAATATAATCAATAGAAGGGACCTCTATGTTGGAATTGCGAACATACGTCAGATAAGCTAAACACCCCTTCTCAACCATGCGTCGAGCCTTCACATATGAAATAACACTTCGGGTGGTATGACCTGGGGTCCCTCTCCACTCCAAACAGGGCAATTCTGGCAAATCCATGGTCACGGTCTTGGTGTGACAATCCAAGATAGCATGATACGGGGACAACCAGTCCATCCCTAATATAACGTCGAAATCTACCATGTCTAAGAGCAATAAATCAATACGGGTCTCGAGACCCTCAAACACTACTATGCAGGAACGATGCACTCGGTCGACCACTATCAAATCACCCACTAGTGTAGATACATAGACAGGAATACTCATAGCATCACTAGGCATGACCAAGTATGGTGCAAAATAGGATGACACATACAAATACGTAGACCCAGGGTCAAATAGCACTGAGGCATCTCTATCACAAATCAGATGTAGTTTCTTTTGTTATTCCTGATATTCCGTTTTATCTGCTACCCTATAAGCATGTTCCCCTCCCAGTTTTAATTGTTTACTTTCTGCTATTATTTTGTTGTACTTGTATATATATCTACACAGGTTTATCTGGTAGTCTAGTCTAGCCTCGTCACTATTTCGCTGGGGTTAGACCAGGCACTTACTAGCACATGGGGTCGGTTGTACTGATGCTACACTCTGTGCATCTTTTTGCACAGATCCAAGAGTTGGAGCAGCATTTGAGTAGCAGTACCATTCTGGGAGTGAGATTTCAGTCCAGGGACATTCGAGGTAGCCTTGCTGACGTCTGCAGGCCCGGAGTCCCTTTCTATTTTATTCAGTTTGTTATCATTTGTACCGAAGCAGACAGTTTTATGTTTCATTCAAACCTTGTATTTAGTATTCTCTAGACATTTATGAGTATTGTGACACCAGTCTTGGGTAGAGGATCTTGTTAAAAATCCGCATGTGTTTTCAGTTATTTATATTAAGACTTTCACTTTATCATATTATGTTTTATTTTTATTAAATGGTCGATAATTGCTAAAAAAAGTAAATTGAGTTGGCTTGCCTAGCTCCTATTAGTAGGTGCCATCACGACTCCCGAGGGTGGAATCCGGGTTATGACAAGTTGGTATCAGAGCACTAGGTTACATAGGTCTCGCAACTCACGGACAAACTCGGTAGAGCCTGAGGGTTGGTATGGAGACGTCTGTATTTATCCCCAGAGGCTACAGAGTTAGGAAAATTTCACTTTTGTTCTTTCTTGTCGTGCAATTCCGTTTCTCAAATACTGTTTGTCTTTCTACTCTGTTCTTTCGCAGATGGCGAGAACACATGCTTCCTATTCTACCGCGCAGTAGCCCGAGCCCCCAGCAGCAGCTCCTACAAGGGGCAGAGGTGAGGCCGAGGCTGTGCCAGAGGCCGAGGCAGGGGCAGAGCTCAGCCCCACACAACAGCACCAGAGGTGGAGCCTCAGATTGATAATGGCGAGGAGGTTCCAGCCCCAGCAGCTCCGGTGGCCCAGCTCAAGTCCCAGAGGGGTTCATAACCACCCCAGTTCTTCAAGACGCTTTGGTCAGATTAGTAGGCGCCATCACGACTCCCGAGGATGGGAAATCCGGGTCGTGACAGTATGTTTCCACTTTTTTATCATTAGCTTCGATTTTCATCTCTCCTGACTCAATTCTTTTGGTGAGCTCCTCTAGAATTTTTATTACTACAAGATCAGTCCCCGATTCATCACCCTTTGACCTCTCTGGCATTGGCTCAGTACGGTGAGTGATTTCTAGCTTGAATCCACTCGGAGTTCTATGTTGATTTTGTAACTGAGCAATAGCAGCCTACTGAGCTAGTAGCATCTCGAATATCACCTAGAGACTAACTTCTTCCTCTGCCCTGTGTACCTTGGCCACCAGATTGGCCTTCCCTGCGTACGCTCCCCTCGGGGTCCGCACCTAGCTCTGCATTTAAAGCAATGTACGAACTGACATCGACTGGATTGGCAACCGCTGATCCCCTGAGATTAGCCTGTGGCACCTCGACTCCTAGAGCAATTACATTATCATTTTTCCCGTGAAACCCGAGACCATCTTCATTATATGTGGGTGCGTTTTGTGAGTTTGACATGTTTTAACCTGAGAGCAAAGATACTTGACAAGAAAAAGCATAAAATAATGTGTGATTTCATAATCAGCACCGAACAATCACTATTATCCTTAGCCCCATAGTGGATGCCAAACTGTTTACCCTCAAATTCAGATAACAATTAAACTTATATTGTGGTTTTAAGGATATGTGATTTCGTCCAATACCAATTGTAAGCAAGAAAATAAATGAATAAGTAAGAGAATAAAATAAATCAAACCCGTATGGTACCCAGATCTCGGCCTTGATTCGAGATAGTCTCGAGGTGGAACAATAAGAACAGTAAAAGTTAAAGCAACTCTTATGAACAGTGAGTGAAATAGCAGGAAAATAACAAATGTATAGATTCTTTAGTGAATCATGGTGCTTACAAATAAATAGGATCTATCTTTATATAATATAGGAGTCCTAAATAAGGTACACTTCTAATTATAGTAGGAAACTATATTAACATCTAATTAACCGATGTGATTGGTCCATTCCGAGATTCACGCCACGATCCTCGACCAATCGCGGATATCTCTCCTTTTCCTTATCAAGCTATATCGATGTCACTCAGAGTCTGTCTCTCTCTGGCCGTGATTGATGTCAACGTCGGTCCAGAAAGAGGCTTCAATTTCGGGCTCGACGTCCTAGCTCCTTGACGCGACATCCTCATCTCGGCCAAAGAATGAAATCGGATAGCCTCGATTCTAGCGTGTACATATAGTAAAACAATACTTTTGAAAATGTTTGTAACAGTCAATAATAGAAGGAATCAAAATACATATGTTCAACTGGTATGTTGATATTATCTCAACAAATAACAAGCAACTTACTAATGAGGTAATAGTCTTACAATTTAGACCGAAAAAAAAAGAAACTAAAAATTACTGTAACAATTTGCATTTTCGTTCGGAGGATGGAACGAGCAAAGAAACTTTGATGTTTCTGTACACATTTTTTATATTTCCATCCAATATTTTTAAGCCACACAAACTATAACTTTAAAAGTAGTAAGGAGACATTTTTTTGGGAAAGTTTTTGAAGAAATAAATGTATGAAGTAGATATATAGCCTTTTTTGTTGTTGTTGTTTGTTTAACCCAAAAAATAGTTTTCAAGGTCAAAGCAATAATTTTATATGACGGGCCACAAGCAACCGATTCAATCCTAAAGATATAAAATTTCATTAATACAACGTGATAGAGAAGTGGGAAATAAATTCAATAGAGATAATATAATAAAAATAAAGCAGAGAAGAAAGAATTCTTGTTGAATGATCCTTGATGAGATAATGAGCCGAACAGAGCTTGAAGGGCCGAACTTGTGATGACCCAGCCCGTTATCACGTGAGTTATCGCCCCATTTCCCCCTTATTGTGTTGATTCATGTTTCAATATCAGTATTAGAGTCGATCGGGTGTATTTGAATTGGTTTTGGTAAAAAATAAGGCACATAGCCTCTTAGAAGGAAGTTTGCTTTGAAAAAGTCAATCGGAAGTTGACTTGTGAGTTAGAGGGCTCGGAAGTGATTTCTGGTGGTTCGGTTAGCTTCGGGGGATGATTTGTGACCTAGGAGTGCGATCGGAATTGAATTTGGAGGTCCGGTGTGGAAATAGGCTTGAATTGGCGAAGTTGGAATTTTGGCAAAATCCGGTTGATAGGCGAGATTTTGATCCGGGAGTCGGAATGGAATTTCAAGAGTTGCAGTAGCTCCGTTAGGTGATTTTGGATATGTCTGCAAATTTTCAGGTCATTCGGACGTCGTTTGGTTGGGTTTTTGATCGAATGTTAGTTTCGGAAGTTATAGTTGAAACTTAGGCTTGAATCCGTCGTGATTTGATGATTTTTGTGTTAAAGGTCATGTTTTTATGATTGGAACAAGTTTGTATCGTGTTTTGGAGTAGGTTGGTGGTTTTGGTTGGGGTCCCGGGGGCCTCGGGGTGATTTCGGGGGTTCAAACGGATCATTTTTGGTTGGCTAGGAGATCAGATTTGCTGTCTTAAGTGTTGCAGGTTTTAAGGCATCGCGTTCGCGTGGTGGTGGACGCGAACGCATAGAGGAAATTGAAATTCTGGGAGTTTGGCCTTCGCGTTCGCGAAGGTGTTGATGCGAACGCGAAGTGGAGGAAGCTGGACAACCGCGTTCGCGAGAGGGGTTGCGCGTTCGCGAAGAAGGATTTTGTGGTCAGTGATTTTTGTTGTACACATTCGAGTAAGGTGTGGTCGCGTCCGCGTGGGTTCAGGTCTTTGGGCATCGCGATCGCGAGTGGAAGTCGCGTTCGCGTAAGAGAAATTTGAAATTTTAAAATTTTGCTCATCGCGTTCGCGTGGGTAGTGTCGCGAACGCGATGAAGGAAAACCTGGGCGGACAGAAGGGTTTTATAACATAACCTCCGCGAGCAAAAATCATTTTCCACCATTGTTGAACACATTTTGGAGCTATTGGACGAGAGAGAAAGAGGATTTAAACTAGGTTTCGATTGGAGGTAAGTTTTATGAGCTAATTACGTGATTTTATTGAAGAATCATCATCTAAATCTCTGAAAATTGGGTGGAAATTGGAGAATTTAGGGCTTGGTTTTTGGTATTGAAAAATTGGAATTTGAAGGGGCTATTGGACTCCCATTTTGATAAATTTTATATGTACGGACTCGTGGCGAGACGAGGATTCCGAAAATGTAAATTTCGTAATTTTTTGAGAAG
>MU769696.1:116144-153182 GCA_026770625.1 Nicotiana glauca
CATGTCTATTACCACTGAGTTGGAAGTACTCACTTTACTTCCTGCACCTTGTGTGCAGATCCAGGTACTCCAGGAGCTAGTTGAGCTTATTGTTGTTCTTCAGAGTCTTTACACGGAGTTGTCGAGGTAGCTGTCTGACGTCCGCAGGACCCGACTTCTCTCCTATTTTCTGTTATTTGACTTTCCGCATACTTCAGACTATGTTGTTTTACAGTATATTGTGCTATTCTGGTAGAGGCTCTAGACTCATGACCCCCAGGTCCTTGGGAGGTTGTTCAGTATTATGGATTTTTCGGATTATTTCTATCTATCAGTTATATATTTGATTTCCATGTTGTTAATAATTTTCAAATAAATGGTTTTGATCCTTATGCTCGGGTTGAGAGTGAAATTGGTCAGGCTTGCCTAGCAGTTGTGCTGGGCGCCATCACGACCAGGTTTGGGGTCGTGACAAGTTAGTATCAGAGCCTAGGTTACTAGGCCTCATGAGTCTTGAGCCGATTAGTAGAGTCTCGCGGATCGGTACGGAGACGTCTGTATTTATCCTAGAGAGGCTGCAGAACCTTTAGGAAATACTTCGTATTCTTGAACTCTTATCGTGCGATTTTGTTGTTCCGAGAACTAAACTTCTATATTATATTCTCTCGTAGATGGCGAGAACTCGTGCTACCAGATGAGGTGGACGACTACCATTGCCACCAGCTAGAGGCCGTGGACGCGGCCGTGGTCGTGGTCGTGGTCGTGGTAGAGCAGCAGGGGCAGTACCAGCTGACCCACCAGTTGCCCCTATTCAGGATCAGCCTCCAGCTGTTGATGCTCTAGCGGCACCCGCCCAGGCACCGACAGTGCCTACCGTGATTCCTGGTCTTCAGGAGGCATTAGCTCAGATCTTATCTGTCTGCACTGGTCTGGCTCAGGCAGTTTCAGCTTCTACTGCCGCAGCTACTTCTCAGACCGGGGGTGGTCATCAGACCCCCGCAGCCCGCACACCAGAGCAGGTTGTGCAGGGACTACAGACACCAGAGGCAGCCCCAGCTCAGCCAGTTGCACCGGTTGCTCCAGTTGCGCCAGTCGCACCAGCCCCAGGGTATGTTGTTCCAGTGATGCCAGACGACGAGCAGCGTCGGCTAGAGAGGTTTGGTAGACTTCAGCCTCCGACATTCAGCGGTACTGAGGGCGAGGATGCCCAGGGATTTCTGGACAAGTGTCAGAGGATGCTTCGCACTGCAGGGACCTTAGAGTCTAGTGGGGTATCTTTTACCACCTTCCAGTTCTCAGGTCCAGCATTTACATGGTGGGAGGAGTTTGAGAGGTGTAGGCCTGCAGGAGCAGCACCCCTTACTTGGCACCAGTTCTCCATTCTCTTTTTGGAGAAGTATGTGCCGCAGTCTCGCAGGGAGGAGCTGCGCCGACAGTTTGAGTGGTTGATCCAAGGTGATATGACAGTGACCCAGTATGAGTTGAGATTTACTCAGTTGGCCAGACATGCTACGTGGATGATCCCGATAGATCGGGAGAGGATCAGGAGGTTCATAGATGGCCTCAACTACTCTATTCGTATTCTGATGACCAGGGAGAGGGTGGTAGCAGCTTCATTTGAGGAGGTAGTGGATATGGATCACCAGATTGAGACAGATCATCGCCAAGAGCGAGAGGAGAGGGAAGCCAAGAGGCCTCGAGGTTCAGGTAGCTACAGTGGTGCTCCATCTAGGGGCCAGTTTCAGCAGAGCAGAGGTCGATCTTTTAGGCCTCCTCAGACAGGTCGCCCAGAGTACAGTGGGACTTCTTCTGGCCGTGGTCGTCAGGGTTATCAGCAGGTCCAGTCTTCACTCAGTGCCCTTCCAGCTCAGAGTTCTACTCCTGTTTCTTCTGCTCAGGGCTCATCTGCAGCGAGGGGTTCCCTTCAGTCCCCTTCTCCAACTCCGGGTAGTTGTTATGAGTGTGGCGAGTTTGGCCACATGAGGAGACAGTGTCCGAGGCTTCGTAGGGGTTGGTCTCAGCAGAGGGATCAACCCTCCTCTTCTACTCCATCTACTACAGCACCATCCCAGTCTAGTAGGGGTGGGGGTCAGTCATCTAGAGGTCGCCTAGGAGTGATGATCGATCGAGCGGTAGTCAGGCTCGGTTCTATGCGCTTCCAGATAAGAGAGACGTTGTTGCTTCAGACGCACTGATCACAGGTATTATCTCAGTTTGCCACAAGGATGCTTCTGTTTTGTTCGATCCCGAGTCTACATACTCCTATATGTCTTCATATTTTGCCCATCATTTGAGTACGACCCGTGGTTGTCTTGCTTTGCCAGTGCATGTATCTACCCCGGTGGGTGATACTATTATTATGGATCACGTATATCGATCCTGTCTTGTCACTATTGGGGGTCTGGAGACCCGAGCTGATTTGTTGTTGTTGGGTATGGTAGACTTCGATGTGATTCTGGGTATGGATTGGCTATCTCCGTACCATGCTATCCTGGACTGTCATGCCAAGATAGTTACGTTGGCTGTTCCGGGTATTCCGAGGATTGAGTGGCGGGGTTCGACTGATTATGTCCCTAGCCGGGTGATTTCATTATTGAAGGCCCGGCGGATGGTTGGGAAGGGATGTTTATCGTATTTAGTATTTGTGAGAGATGTTGGAGCTGAGACTCCTAGTATTGATTTTGTGCCCATGGTGAGGGATTTCCCAGATGTGTTTCCATCAGACCTGTCGGGCATGCCGCCGGACAGGGATATTGATTTTGGTATTGATTTGGTGCCGGGCACTCAGCCCATCTCTATTCCTCCTTATCGTATGGCACCAGCTGAGTTGAAAGAATTGAAGGAGCAGCTTCAGGAACTCCTAGATAAGGGGTTCATTCGCCCGAATGTGTCACCGTGGGGGTGCACCGGTGTTGTTTGTCAAGAAGAAAGATGGCTCAATGAGGATGTGTATTGATTATAGACAGCTGAACAAGGTAACGGTGAAGAACAAGTATCCTCTATCGTGCATTGATGATTTATTTGATCAGCTCCAGGGAGCGAGGGTGTTCTCGAAGATTGATCTTCGTTCAGGCTATCACNTAGACGGAAGCTTATTTTGGAAAAGTCAATCGGAAGTTGACTTGTGAGTTAGAGGGCTCGGAAGTGATTTCTGGTGGTTCGGTTAGCTTCGGGGGATGATTTGTGACTTAGGAGTGCGATCGGAATTGAATTTGGAGGTCTGGTGTGGAAATAGGCTTGAATTAGCGATGTTGGAATTTTGGCAAAATCCGGTTGATAGGCGAGATTTTGATCCGGGAGTCGGAATAGAATTTTGAGAGTTGTAGTAGCTCCGTTAGGTGATTTTGGATATGTCTGCAAATTTTCAGGTCATTCGGACGTCGTTTGGTCGGGTTTTTGATCGAATGTTAGTTTCGGAAGTTATAGTTGAAACTTAGGCTTGAATCCATCGTGATTTGATGATTTTTGTGTTAAAGGTCATGTTTTTATGATTGGAACAAGTTTGTATCATGTTTTGGAGTAGGTTGGTGGTTTTGGTTGGGGCCTCGGGGTGATTTCGGGGGTTCAAATGGATCATTTTTGGTTGGCTAGGAGATCAGATTTGTTGTCATAAGTGTTGCAGGTTTTAAGGCATCGCGTTCGCGCGGTGGTGAACGCGAACGCGTAGAGGAAATAGAAAGTCTGGGAGTTTGGCCTTCGCGTTCGCGAAGGTTTTGATGCGAACGCGAAGTGGAGGAAGCTGGACGACCGCATTCGCGAGAGGGGTTGCGCGTTCGCGAAGAAGGATTTTGTGGTCAGTGATTTTTGTTGTAAGCATTCGAGTAAGGTGTGGTCGCGTTTGCATGGCTTCAGGTCTTTAGCATCGCGATCGCGAGTGGCAGGTCGCGTTCGCGTAAGAGAAATTTGAAATTTTAAAATTTTTCTCATTGCGTTCGCGTGGGTAGTGTCGCGAACGCGATGAAGGAAAACCTGGGCGGACAGAAGGGTTTTATAACATAACCTTCGCGAGCAAAAATCATTTTCCACCATTGTTGAACACATTTTGGAGCTATTGGACGAGAGAGTAAGAGGATTTCAACTAGGTTTCGATTGGAGGTAAGTTTTATGAGCAAATTTCGTGATTTTATTGAAGAATCATCATCTAAATCTCTGAAAATTGGGTGGAAATTGGAGAATTTAGGGTTTGGTTTTTTGTACTGAAAATTTTGAATTTGAAGGGGTTATTGGACTCCGATTTTGATAAATTTTATATGTACGGACTCATGGCAAGACGAGGATTCCGAAAATGTAAATTTTGTAATTTTTCGAGAAGTGGGACTGGGGCTCGGGTTTTGCCAACTTTGTGTTTTTGGGTGTTTTTCGAGTTCTTTCGATTGGGTTATGTTCCATTAGCCTATTTTAATGTATTCCTTGTGGTTTTGATCAGATTCGGCACCCGTGGAGGTTGATTCAAGAGGGAAAGGCTTAGCGGACTAGTCTCGTGGCCGGTTCGAGGTGAGTAATAGATGTGGATGATGACCTGAGGGTTTGAAACCCCGGTATATCACACTGTGACGCTATATTGAGGCGAGACACGTACTCTACGGTGAGTGCGGGGTCGAATGTGATCGGGGACTATGGATTAGTTCGCCCGAGTGATGTTGTACTGTGTTGTTAGCTATAAATTAGCTGGTAAACCTCCTACTTGGATGGCTCTGGATATATTTGAGCTGTGTGCCGGTTATTTGGATCCCGTAGGGAGTATTATCACTGTTTCTGTGATTTATAGCATGTTTTCATGATATCAGTCCTGAGCTAAACATTGTCCTGAAATGACTAGCAAAATTTTAAGGTTTCAAACACCTAGTTGATAATTTCTGATAATTGGAACTAAAACTGGTAAGTTGACTGTGCCTGTGTGGCTTGCATGCATATAGCTGGACTGATAGTGGATCGGGCTGCACGCCGCAGCGTATGTTACTATGATATTGCGCTTGGGCTGTAGGAGCCCCTCCGGAGTCTGAACCCCCACAGTGAGCGCGGGTACCCAAATGGATCGGGCTACGCGCCGTAGCGGTCATGTGCATTGCATTGCATTCATGCATTGATATATTTATCTGCTTTGACTATTTCTGTTAGCTGTTATTACATTGTTAAACGTGTAGGAGTACTGTTCTTAGCTTTACTTTGTGCTATATTTTGGGATTTCTTACTGTCAGACATTATACATGTCTATTACCACTGAGTTGGAAGTACTCACTTTACTCCCTGCACCTTGTGTGCAGATTCAGGTACTCCAGGAGCTATCTGAGCTTATTGCTGTTCTTCAGGGCTTTTACACGGAGTTGTCGAGGTAGCTGCCTGACGTCCGCAGGACCCGACTTCTCTCCTACTTTCTGTTATTTGACTTTTCGCATACTTCAGACTATGTTGTTTTACAGTATATTGTGCTATTCTGGTAGAGGCTCTAGACTCATGACCCCCAGGTCCTTGGGAGGTTGTTCAGTATTGTGGATTTTTCGGATTATTTCTATCTATCAGTTATATATTTGATTTCCATGTTGTTAATAATTTTCAAACAAATGGTTCTGAGCGTTATGCTCGGGTTGAGAGTGAAATTGGTCGGGCTTGCCTAGCAGTTGTGTTGGGCGCCATCACGACCGGGTTTGGGGTCGTGACAGAACTTTGGATAACTTGAGAGCAATATGCTATAAATTACAACGTATAAAATTATAGAAAAGAAAATTAGATTCCCCTCCTGATGATAAAAGTATATCTATTTATAGGACTAAATCTAAGTAATCATTCTCCTTGAATTATGTGTCCATTATGAACATTTACTCAATTCATCCATTACTTTTGGAAGACTTGTAACAACTGTATAAATGCTGGAATTCCCTAACTGATGATTTAATTTCGTAACTGATGAGTTAATTTCGTAACTGGTGAGTTAATTCCATAACTGATGAGTTAATTCCGTAGCTGATGAGTCAATCCCCTGCCTGTTGAGTCAATCCCCTGCCTGTTGAGTCAATCTCATGCCTGTTGAGTCAATCTCGTGCCTGTTGAGTCAATTTCGTGCCTGTTGAGTCAATCTCGTGCCTATTGAGTCAATCTTGTAATTGATTGCCTTGTTCTGACCGTTACAATCATTTATTATATTTATTAATAATTTATTTGTAACTGATGGTGTAACGATGGTAAATCCCATATAATCTGGGATTAATTGATTCCTTCCTCATTTGTAATTATGAGATATTCTCCCGCACTTGATCTGGGCTATTTCATGATGATCAGTTTCGAGGCTAACAGGCACGGTATGTTCGGTCCCGGAGGTATTTCACATGTTATTCTTCACTTTTATTCAAACTTTGGTAACACGTGTCGCCATTTAATAGACCCACATGGCGAGTCTAATTTTCACCAATACAGATAGTCCTCCCACTTTCCGGTTACTTACTATGATGTGACCGAGAAGTGAAAGATTTTATCTTTTTCATCCTTGCCTCTGCCTCATTAAAAATCTTGCCGGAAAAACCCAATAGGGACAAAACCCGAACGAAGGAAAAAAGAGTGCACAACTTAGAGATTCAGATGATAACTCCACCGCTTATGTTCCTTTCGTCAATAATCAGTTGGTTTACACATGTCTTGTTTCGGCGTTTGAAGACAAATCTTTGCCTCATGTTTGCAAAGTTTGATATATATATTTCGGCTTTATTTTCTGCCTATTTTAATGTTTGAATTTTGTTTTACCCTTCAAATTTGCATTAAAAATACTTTAATGCTCCATGACTTTTTTGAATAAGTACGAATTCTAAAAGAGGACCCTTTTATGAACGACACTTAATGAAGAAGACGTCTCAACTTCATATTGGTGTAAATATATAAAAGAGAGATAGAAATTTTCACATGTTTTTCTTTAACAATATTTTGGAGAAAGTTTTTGCATTGAACTTTCATAACATTTCACATGTGTTTGTGTATCGTCTATAACTCATTTTGCAACTGTTTTTTCTTTTAACAGATTCGATATAAGCTTGCACTCGTAACTATTTTTCTTTTGCAACAGTTTTTTTTTAATTAGTACAGCGGGATAACTATTTTTGTTTACAACATTTTTAAATATAAGGTTATGAATTTTTACCCATAACTTTTTTTATTGATAACAGTTTTCAAATGAGTACAAGGGTGTATGAATTTTTACCCATAACTATGTTTATTGATAACCGTTTTCAAATGAATTCAAGGGTAATGCTTTTTCATCTGTAACTGTTTTTAGTTACAACAGTTTTTGAGTAAGTACAAAGATATGCATTTTTACCCGTAACTAATATTCTGCCTTTAACCTTTTTTGAAATATTCGTTTATATTTATGAATATGTTTTCAAAGGTTTTCGAGTCAGGATTGTGTTTTTGGCTCGTGACTTTGCTCTTAACTTTCGATTTGTTGGGTAGACCTTAGGCTTGAATTGAATTTTAATTTTTCTAGTCTTCTTTGCCTTCCATATATATAGTCTCCCAAGTGTTAGAGCTTTGAAGTATAAAACCTCGAGCATTTGATTATTCCTTCCATGTGGTCCATTTCCTGAAAAGGAAAAACATACGGGACTCGAAGGTATATAAATAGATGATGATTACTTAACCTTTTATTTTTATCAAAAGGGTTGTAACCTAGACCGAAAATAATACAGTTTTCCTTGTGTCTTTCGGGTCTAAAATCATCATTTGGCATTTTAGGGAATTTATTTGAGTACAAGTTTTTTTTGGCACTTTAGAAAATTATTTGAGTGCTCATACTTCGTCTTTTAGACATAAAATATATATTTGGATGTATCGTTACTTGTGCGATGTCTAAAGTTCCACCTTTGGGTGTTTAACTTTTAAATAAAAGAGAGCTCTTTTATATACTTTAAACGCTATGAATAGGACTTCTCCTTTTCATTCGGGCGTAAAATAGGATCGATTGATCCGAGTAGACTTTTAGTCTGAGGGATTATTAATACCGGTAGGATTTAAAAGAGTATTAACCCCATTAAGATTTACCGGAGTATTGATCCCAGTAACACATTGAGCTTGAGGGAGTATTGATCCTAAATAAATATATATCTTAATAGATTTGTCCTGAAGAGACATTTAATCTGATTGGATTTTGAATCTAAATTGGAGTATACGAACATATTTCCAAGTAGAAAGGGACACATGTCCGAAATAATATTTGAGATTTACGGGATAATTGATCCGATTCATAATACAATTAGCCATTAAGAAAGGCTTATATATTTAGCTTGAATGGTCGTTGTTGGACCGAATATAAGTTGTGTGTTTGTTCAAAGTGAACTTTATTCTGGTGGCATATTTGCATACCTTTATCTTGACTTAGATGTAAAACTCTCATTTTTTATTGTGGGATTCTTGACTCTGACATGGAGTTCTCGATCCTTTTTGTGTACGTGTAGTATACGTATTTTTGAAGAACTCATTCAACACTGTTTGAAGTGTTTATGCTTGATATGAGTAATACAACTAAATGAGTTGAGCTGGTAAATTATATCGGAATACTCTTAGGAATTCTATCTCCCAAGGCAATCAATTGTTTGTATCACTTTTTATAATGTCAGGTCAAATTGACTAATCTTCAAGGATAAGTAATCTTCCTAGCGTTTGAGTGTTTTGATATGAGAACTCAAATACTGGAATCATAATATGACAATCCGCGGTCTTATAGTCCCCGGTAGGATAGTTAGTTTCGATATTGATAGACTTTCAAATGGTCCAGTTCCGTTATAGGGACGGTACTGAAGCTCTTTTTATCAAATATTTTGTACTCTGATCGGGAACTACGGAGGTTCCAAATGTTGTCGAGGATCATGCCATATCTTGATTTGAGCTATTCATACTGACTTTGATGAGTTTTGATTGAAAGCCTTATTACCGGAGTAATTTTCACTACTTTGTTTGGTCCATGTGGCATTTTAGCTTTTGGAACCTTAAATATTCTCAAATATAATTCTCCTTCAACAAGGCAGGCAGTACGGGATGAGACGCACTCAGAGTTATCGAGAGCATGCTTGTCTTTGGGTAAAGTCCCATTCTGCAAGCAATAAATGAATTTATTATGTCAATTCAAATTAGATTAGTCAGGCTTACCTCATTTTCATTCTAATTGATGATAGATAAGGGATCGCCTAAATAAGAGATGGGTCAATCCCGAGACTATTTGATCTGAAAATGATATTTCTCAATAAGTGTCCGGCGTTGCTTTCAGAGTCAGTGATATCAGCAGTAGATCCGAGACTAGTACATCTGGCTCGAATTTCTTAGGTTTCATAGTTTTCTTGGATTTGATCAATCGTAAAATTAATATTTTTGCCCTGAGTCCCCAAGCTAATTTAAGCGTTGTAGCATATGCTTCATACTCAGCTTTGTTGTTAGTAATAAAATAACGTTTATGAATTATCTAACTACTTTCCCTGATAGGCATTAAGCATTGTCCCTAACTCGAAAAGTTTAGTACTTGTGGACCTAATTGTGTAGAAGGTACAGATCCCGAGAATTATCCCAGAAATAGCATGTTCGGTAATATGTTCGAGCTAAGATTAATCATGAAATCTGCTAAATTTGTCATTTTATAGACGTACGTAACTGATAAAAAATATCATATTCACTTAGTTCGACTACTCATTTAGCTAGCCTTCCTGACAGTTCATGTTTATGCAAGATATTGCGCAATGAAAATAAAGTGACTTCGAGAATTGAATAACATTGAAAATAAAGCCTTAGATTTAGGGAAACTACAATTAATTCCAACTTATCAAAATGTAGATATGTAGTTTCCGTATCTAAGAGCATTTCATAATAGATAGGAAAATGTATACCTTTATCTTCTTGAACTAAAATTGCATTTACCGAGACATCCAAGACAACTTGGTGTAGCTGCAATCATCTTTCTCCTCGGAATTTTGAAAGTAATGATGTATTGTTGTTAGATAGCAAGTTAAAATGATTCGACTTTTCGGACTAAACCGATCTTTCAAAGTTTTGTAACTTTATCTTTTATTATTTGACTTTAGTTTCTTCTTTTGCTTGATCGGATTATTCCACGAATCAATATTGAGCATATAAACCTTTACCTCCGGGGGTACACCTGTTATGTTAGCATGAAGGCAAGCAAAGCAATTTTTGTTAACATGTAAAAATTTAATCAACTTACCTATAAATTCGGTGTCGAGTCTTGACCAACGCAAACCTTCATATTTGGGAAGTCAATGATAATTTCTAGTTCTTCAGCATTTGACCTTGTGGCTTCTGATGCCTTTGGTTCAATTATTGCTTCCGACAATATTTGTATAATTGTCCACGGTTATTAATGAACCTTCTTTTCTCGTGGGCTATTTTATCCCGCATCTATCTCTTCTTTGTCAGTTGTTAGAACTGGTATCTTTATAAGCAATCTCGTGGGTATTTTACCCATGTTCCTCCTAATCTTCATTCTTCTCCTATGAAATTTTACAATTTAGCAAGATAATTCCTTACTTGTTCAGGTAGATCCGGATCTTTTCCAGCCCATGAAGAAAATATTGTATCTCTTTGCTCGGACCTATTTTTTAGATTTTTTCATTTAGATTCGGATCACCCAAGAATTATATCTGTTTGATCTCCGGGACTTTTTGTGGGCATGTTATTACTGTCGATTTGATTTACCGTGTCTTCTTCTGTTTAAATCCCGGTTCTGCAACGGTTATGCATATCTTCTTGTGGGATAGATAGGAATTCCCTAAGGTGTTCTACCCGCTTATTTTATTCCTTGATCTGTTTCTATAAGGTTAGATCTAATTTTTACAAATTAAAATTACCTGGTGTATCTGAACCTCCTGTTCCGGAACTGTTTCGTACAGATCCATTATAATCAGTTTTGGTACTAATAGTTGCGGTACCAATATATCATCATCATGGCTATTATTCCCTTTTTATTTTGCATGGTAAAGCTATCTCCAACTTGGTTGTCCTCAATTGTGTTGATTCGACAATTTTAGCCATCATGAAGGTTTAAACTGAAAACAAGCGATTAACAAAAGTTGTTACTATCTCCTGATGAATAGCAAATTTGCTTGAGTTCCCGGTAACGGAACCAAGCTGTTTAACCCAAAAAATAGTTTTCAAGGTCAAAGCAATAATTTTATATGATGGGCCACAAGCAACCGATTCAATCCGAAAGATATAAAATTTCATTAATACAACGTGATAGAGAAGTCGGAAATAAATTCAATAGCAGATAATATAATAAAAATAAAGCAAAGAAGAAAGAATTCTTATTGAATGATCCTTGATAGGATAATGAGCCGAACAAAACTTGAAGGGTCGAACTTTGGCTAACTTGAGAGTAATATGCTATAAATTACAACGTATAGAATTATAGAGAAGAAAATTAGATTCCCCTCCTGGTAGTAAAAATATATCTATTTATAGGACTAAATCTAAGTAATCATTCTCCTTGAATTATGTGTCCATTATGAGCATTTACTCAATTCATCCATTACTTTTGGAAGACTTGTAACATCTGTGTAAATGCTGGAATTCCGTAACTGATGAGTTAATTTCGCAACTGATGAGTTAATTCCATAGTTGATGAGTTAATTTCATAGTTGATGAGTCAATCCCCTGCCTGTTGAGTCAATCTCGTGCCTGTTGAGTTAATCATGCACATGTTGAGTCAATCTCGTGCCTGTTGAGTCAATCTCGTGCATGTTGAGTCAATTCCAAGCCTATTGAATCAATCTCGTGCATGTTGAGTCAATTCCGTGCCTGTTGAGTCAATCTCGTGCCTGTTGAGTCAATCTTGTAATTGATTGCCTTGTTCTGACCATTACAATCATTTATTGTATTTATTAATAATTTATTTGTAACTGATGGTGTAATGATGGTAAATCCCATATAATCCAGGATTAATTGATTCCTTCCTCATTTGTAATTATGAGATATTCTCCCGCACCTGATCTGAGCTATTTCATTATGATCAGTTTCGAGGCTATCAGGCACGGTATATTCGGTCCCGAGGGTATTTCACATGTCATTCTTCACTTTTATTCAAACTTTGCTGACACGTGTCATCATATAATAGACTCATATGGCGAGTCTAATTTCACCAATACACTATTGTTGTTGTCGAACTCAAACGAACAGCTTTATTAAACTGAATCAGACAAACAAGTTTACAATAAAAATGCTCCCAATTGAAAGGACTAGCATCATTCTTAGACTTTCTTGTCAAGCAATGAGCAACTAAATTTGTTTGTCTCTTTATTCAAACCAGAGAAACTTGAGAATTTCTCTTTAACAAGAAACTAGAATCAACTAACAACACTTCGAATTCTGTTAAATCATCACTTGGTGATCGTTAGGGTGTTCATAAAAATCCGAAAAATCGAACCAAATCGAAAACCAAATTAAACCGACCAAAAAACCCGATACTTTTTGGTATGGTTTGGTTATGGTTTTGAATTTTAAAAAACCGATCAAATTTGGTTTGGTTTTGGTTTTAATCAGGAAAAAACCGAACCAAACCGACTATAGGAGTAGCTATTTCAAAAAAAAAAAAATTATTACACCTATATATATGTATATTGTTATACAAAGTTTTAAAAAATTTATGGTAAATGTTAATAGTTTGCACTTTTAATATAGTTTTTTACCTTTACATTCCAGTTTGATTGGTAGTTTTCTTTTGTTTAGTGTAAGAATCCATTTCGTGTTAAAAATAATATATTTTTAATTGAGTGCTTAAATTATTCATCACTATTTGACTCTATTATTATCAATATATCTTGGTAAATAATAGATTTCTCAAAGGGCAATTGATTTGATAGTGTTACATTGAAAATGTGGTCGCCGGAATATGTGTTTGGTAGTGTATGTCTTATATTTAAGAAAAAACTGACAAATAACCAAAAAAACCGAAAATCCGACAAAACCCGAATCGAGAAAAACCGACTTAATTGGTTTGGTTTGGTTCTAATATTTGAAAAACCAACTTACTTGGTTTGGTTTTTATTAAGGAAAAAATCGATCCAAACCGAAACATGAACACCCCTAATGATCGTGAAGTCATGTGGGGTGGGGTGGGGTGGGGGCTAAAAATATCTCACAACTGACTTATACCAAATCATTTCTATGTATCGTAGTTAATTGATAAAATAATGTGAAACTATAGTTTAATTAACAATATTTAGTAAAAACAGTGTACATAAAGATACACTTCGTATATTCATCATTAAGTTGACAGAAAAACAAGTTTTTGCGTACAGGTGGATCGTGCCATATGAATCAGAACTGTTTGGTCATGCAATGTCCCTTTCCATAAGTTTGTAACGTACTGTTGCTTTCCGTTTAAGTGAAGGCAGTGGCGTAGTCAGGAATTTCATTAGGAATATTAATTTTAAACAAATAAATAATTTTTTTATTGATAAATGGTGTACTATTTTTTTTAAATCAAACAACATTTAGCTAAATAATTAAAAAAAATTAATACAAATATAATTTTATAAATCAAAATAAAAATAAGAAAAAGGCAACATTAGAAATTTGACTAATAAAAGTAAGCATGAAACCAAGGGAAAGAAAGAGCCGAAGGGATTCGTAGTTTATAAAGAGCTTTTGTTGAAAATTTTTTTGTAGAGCTTGACTTTTATATTATAAAATTTATTTACGAAATAACTTTATTTAAAAAGTTACTTTATAAGATTAGTTATTTTTTTCTACGCATGTTTTAAGAGTTATTTTGTTAGGATGGTCTTCGTTTAGTTTTGACAAATAAAATGAGTAAAATTTTGAATCCGTGAACAACATATTACTTTGAACACCCTGAATCACTCGATTGCTGCACTCAACTATACGAAAGCAATAAGGAACTGTTTGTTTTCGGCGTGGAAGTAAGTGGTAGATAATTAAATTTATAAATTGGAATAAATATATATAAGTTTATGGTAAGATATTTTTATGACCCAAGGGAAAACAGAATGAAAAAGAAAGGACGGCAAGGAATTGAACCTACACCAATTATGTAAAAGCTCTATCACTAGATTATGTGTAAGTGGTATCTTTCGACTTAGTACCCTGACAAACTTTTTGGTCAAAAGTGTTCATCATTTTAATATTTTAATGTAATGTGGACATGAGACTTTGGACTTATTGACACAAGTTTTTTGATTTTGTGACTTGATTATTAATTGGCCGGAAGTATCAGAAGAGGAAATGATAGAAAGAGAGACACCAAACAATGTTAAGTGTTACTTTTTTTCCACCAAACATTAGGTGCTCTTTGTTTGAGACTTTTGAGGGGAGTTACATTATTTAGGATATTAGGAATCTGTTAAAAGAAATTGCTCATACTTTGCATTTAGTCGTAATGTGATGCAATTTGATGTTTGTCCTATTCTTATACCATTAGATTTCCCAACAATCGGGGGAGATAAATGGAAAATCAATTACTCTGCCACCTCTCTGTTTTTGTCTTCTGACAAGGACGAGATATTTTTGTTAATTGTTTGTTGTCATATCCACTAAATCAAATACACAGTGCAAGAATCGGTAGAGATCAACTTTAATTATTCTAATGGTAACGACCCGGTCGGTTGGTTGTTTTGAGAATTTTTAAGTTCTGATCAGCGGCATAAGGTCCTGAGAAGCTTTAGATTATGCGTATCGACTTGCGTGCATGGTTGAATTCAGTTACCGAAGGACTCAGAATCGAATTGGAAGAATGATTCTAGTTTTGGAAGCTTAAGCCGTGAGTATTTGACTGAAATTGGACTTTTGAGTAAACGGCTTAGGAATGGATTTTGGATGATTTCAACAGCTTCGCATTGTGATTTGGGTCTTAGGCGTGCTTCCATATTCGGATTTGGAGATCCGTAGGGTAATTTTAGGCATTTCGTCGAAAGTTGAAAAAGTTGAAGTTTGGAAAATGGAGGAGTTTGACCCATAGTTGACTTTTGTGATATCGGGCTCAGAATGCGATTCCGAGAGTTGGAACAACTCCGTCTTGTCATTTGGGGCTTGTCTGCAAAGTTTGGCGTCATTCCGGGTTGATTTGATAGGTTTCGGCGCGAGTTTTAAAAGTTGGAAGATTTGGAAGCATAAGCTTGATTCATGGCATGATTTGCATTTCTAGAGTTGTTTGATGTGATTTGAGACCTCAAGCGAGTTCATGTTAGGTTAACTTGTTTGTGTGTATAGACGGGGTCCCGAGGGCCTTGGGTGTGTTTCGGACGAGTTTCGAATGTTTTGCATGGTTTTGAGCATGTCTGATTACTGGTGTTTTCGCACCTGCGACCCTGGAGCGCAGGTGCGGCTCCGCTTCTGTGTGAGCCTAGCCGCTTATGTGGTCATGAAGGCCTGGGAACTTGCTCGCTTCTACAGAGGCAGGGACGCAGGTGCGAAGGCCGCTTCTGCGGTCCAGTGATCACACCTGCGGAGAAATCCCGATCCTACGATTTCATGTTTCGCTTATGCGGTGTCGCTGATGCGGCTGTATATCTGCAGATGCGATCCCTGGCCTGGTTAGCTGAATTCGCAGATGCGGACCCTTTCTTGCAAATGCGGAAGTTCTCGCACAATCATATAAGTCGAGGGTTTGGTCATTTCTTCATATTTTGAGTTTTAAACTTCGGATTTAGGAGCTTCTTTTGAGGGTTTTCAAGAAAATCGATTGGGTAAGTGTTCTTCACATAGAATCTAACATATTCTATTATTTTATCTTCATTTTTATCATTTAATTTATGTTTTGGGTTGAGGAAAATGTTATTTTTTGAAGAAAATTTTTAAAATGAAAAATCAAGATTTGATGGACCAAATGGTATCGGAATTTGATAATTTTTGTATGGTTGAACTCATATGGGAATGGGTATTCAAATTTTATAAAATTTGTTCGGTTCCAGGGTGCGGGCCTGGGGGTTGACTTTTGGAACGATTTTTGAAATTTGTTAACGATTGAGACTTTCTGATCCGGAATAATTTCTTATGTGTTTTATTTGTGCCTTGATGTTATTTTGGTTGGATTTGAGCCGTCCGGAGGTCTTTTTGTCCGAGAAGTGCATTTTAGAGTATCGGTCTATCGTCTTTGAGGTAAGTATCTTGCCTAACCTTGTGTGGGGGACTTGCCCCAGGATTTGAGTCTTCTATGTTGATTGTTGTCCGTGTACGCGAGGTGACGAGTGCGTGCTCAGACTTATTTGTTGAAAAATAGCCTTTTAAGGTTCTTAGGTCCTTATATTCACTAAGTAGGAAGTTGTTCTTGCTGTGATTGAATTTCTATTTGCTAGTTTCACCTCTGCATGTTTTAATTGGAATCTATTGTTTCATGATCCACTCTTATTGCCTATTTAATTCTTATTTGACTTAACTGAAGACGTTTACCTCTCCTATTGTCATGTTATCTTTTGTCCATAGCTGCTGGTCTTTATTTGAAATTCATTATTATCTCCCATGTAATTGTTTAGTCTTAATTGAGTTTATTATTATCTTCCTCGCTGCTTATCCTAAACTGAAATTGTGTAAACTCTTAGTAATTGTCCAACCTTAAAAGACACCCTATATTCTAGTTGACATGTCCGTATTTGTAATTGTATGACTCGTGTTAGCTTCCTTGTTGTTGGACTGTATATTGTGAGATCATTGTTACGCATTATTTTCTCCCTTGTTGAGTTGTTCGTATTTACGCTTAGTATTCCCTATTGTGGTTATTCCTTATGAGCAAGTTTTACCGTCTCTTTGTGATCGAAAGCTCTCGAGTTGATTTACTTGTTGTGTTTTCGTATTTATTGTCATTGTTGTTATTGTACTTGTTGTGGTGGTGCACGAGGTTTCTGCTGTGTTATTATTACTATTGATTGTCACGACTCGGGTTTTCCATCCTCGAAAGCCGTGATGCGCCTACTAGTAAAAGCTAGGCAAGCCAAACAACTGAATTATTTACCTTGTTTCCATTTTAAACATGTTAACAATTAAGAACCAAAAGTTAATAAACAACAAAATTTAATAGGTGGAAGACTAAATTTCAAGCTTTAACAATACTGCTAACGCCATTCCATAACAAATCTACCTAAGACTGGTGTCACAACTTCACAGACTGTCTAAGAGTACTACAAATAAAGGTTTGAAAGAAATAATACAACGCTGTCTCTGGAAATACAAGAGAGAAACAGGAATAATAGCTAGAAGGAGAAGCTTAGGAATGCAGACGCCTCCAGGACTACCTCAGGTCGCCTGATGAACACGAAACAACAATCTCACTGCGGTCTGTAATCTACAGCACTGGGATCTACACAAAAGAGTACAGATTGTAGTATCAGCACAACCGACCTCATGTGCTGGTATGCCTAGCCTAACCTCGGCGAAGTAGTGATGAGGCTAGGACCAAACTACCAAATAACCTTGTGCAGATAAATAATGTACAGCGGAAAAATAAAAGCAAAAATGTACAGTCAAGGATGGGAGGGGAAAACATGCTACGGGGAAACCTCAAATGATAATAGGAGAACAGCAGGTAAATAGAAGGAACACCATAACTCAATTTTCAACAAGAATTAGAAATAAAACAAGTGTACAACATCACCCTTCACGCTTTTACTCCCGTCCTCACCATAAGAATCAATAAAAAAACTGCACGACATCACCCTTTGTGCTTTTATCCTCATCCTTACCATAGAAATCAATATAAACTGCACTGCATCACCCTTCGTGCTTTTACTCTCATCCTCACAATAAAATCAATATAATCGGCACGGAATGATACATCGTGTGGCATGGAATCATCCTTCGTGCTTTACACTGTTCTTCACAAAAATCATACACGGCATCACACTTCGTGCTTTAATACTCTCTCACCAAAATAATGCACGGCATCACCCTTCGTGCTTTACACTCTTCCTCACCCAAACAATAAACACAAACAATAAGGGCAAGGAAATAAATGAATCATAATAAAATCTCGGCAAGGGAACAATATCAAAATAACAACATCCCGGCAAGGGAACAATATTAAAAGCAACAACGTCCCAGCAAGGGAACAATACCATAATCCTTTTCTCTTTTTCACATTTACTTCACAACTCGATTCACAATTTGAGCCAATGCTCTATAAGATTCAATTTCCAATTATTCTTTTACACGTCACTTCACAACTTGAGTCAACGCTCCTCAATGTTCAAATACTACTATTACTTCCACAAACTTTTCCCAACAATAGAAATCATCACAAAAAAGGGATGAACTATACAAACAGAGTCATAATAATCATACTATAAGACTCACGGGCATGCTTGAAACCAATGTATAGATACTCGTCACCATGCCTATACGTCGTACTCAACATATAACACATAGCAAATAGGACACAACTCCTAATACCTCAAGCTAAGGTTAGACCAAACACTTACCTCGATGTCACGAACACAATTCAAGCCTCAACTACAACTTTTCCTCTTGATTCCACCACCAACTCGCTCGTATATAGCCACAAGTTACTTAATTATATCAATAAAATGCTAAATGAATAAATTCTAAGGCATGGAAATGAGTTTTCTAAAGTTTTCCTCAAAAAGTCAAAAATCGACCCCCGGGCACGCTTGGTCCAAACCCGAAATTCGGACCAAAACTCGATTACCCATTCACCCCTGAGCGCGGATATATAATTGGTTTTGGAATCTGACCTCAATTTGAGGTCTAAATCTCCAAATTTCAATATTTTTAGGTTTTACCAAGAATTACCAATTCCACCATGAATACTCTAGATTCTAGGATGAAATCTTATAAAAAGAAGTTGAGTAAATAAAATGAGTTAGAAATCACTTACAAAGTTACAATTATTTTGGAGAAGAAAGATTGTTTGGAAAATCGCCTCTTACGTTTTTGGGGTTTTGAAAAGTGAAAAATAACTGAAAGTCCCGTTTAAATATACCCCCCTCAGACCCTCGCCGTGAACCGCACAAAATGGATTGTGGCCGTGGAGCACACCGCGAACCGCACAAAATTAAGTGCGGACGCAAGGCCCCCGCCGCGGACCGCACAAAATCCTTTGCGGCCGCAAAGTCCCCTCCGCGGTAGCACAAAAATCATTGCCGACCACACTGGCGGGTTCAGAGATCTGCAACTTCTTTGAACCTGCAACAGCTATGTTTTAAGCCTAAAACATCCCGGAACCTATCTGAAACTCACCCGAGCCCTAGGGACTCCAAACAAAGTGTGCATACTAACTCAAAAATATCATATGCACCTACTAGTGCAATCACATCATCAAAATAACATGTAAAACCATGAATTAAACCTCAAAACTCAACATTTTCGTCAAGAACACTTAAAGTTCATAACTCTTCAACCGGAAGTCCAACTCACGTCAAATAAACTCTAGTTTTCACCAGATTTAATAGTTATCATTTAAATACTATAACAAGTTTGTACTGGGCTCCGGAACCAAGATATGGGCCCGATACCAATGGTTTCAAACATTAATTCTTTTCTTCATTTCTTAGATAAGTTAGCAAAACAATTTATTTGATTTCTAAGGCTTGGGACCTCGGAATTCCTTTCCGGGCATATGCACAGGTCCCATATTTTACTCCGGACCTCTCGGGATCGTCAAAATACGAATCCGGATCCGTTTGCTAAAAATGTTGACCAAAGTCAACCATAATCAAATTTTTAACTCTAGAAATTTCTATTTCTCACATTTTCACATAGAAGGCTTTCCGGATATAGGTCTGGACCATGCAAGCAAATCGAGGTGAGGTAAAAAGGAGGTTTTTTAGGCCTCGGAACACTGAATTTGTTTCTAAAATAAGTCATGACCTTTTGGGTCGTCATATCCTCCACCTCTAAAACAACAGTTCGTCCTTGAACGGAAATAATAAGAAAGTACCTGAGTCGGGAAAAAAATAGGGATAACGGCTCTGCATATCGGACTTGGAGTCCCAGGTCGATGCCTCGGCAGGCTGACCTCTCTACTGAACAAGAACAGAAGGGAAACTCTTCGATCTCAACTGACAAACCTGCCAGTCTAGAATAGTTACCGGCTCCTCTTCATATGACAAGTCCTTGTCCAATAGGACAGTGCTGAAGTCTAACATGTGGGATGGATCGCCGTGATACTTCCGAAGCATGGACACATGAAACACTGGATGCACGACTGATAAGCTCGGCGGCAACGTATGTATGTAAGCCACCTCCCCCACTCGATCAAGAATCTCAAATGGGCCAATGAACCTAGGGATAAGCTTGCCCCTCTTCCCAAATCTTATCATACCCTTCATAGGTGACACCCGAAGCAATACCCGCTCACCGACCATGAATGCCAAATCACGAACCTTACGGTCAGCATAACTCTTTTGCCAGGACTGAGCTGTACGAAGCGTATCCTGAATGATCCTGACCTTGTCCAAGGCATACTGCACTAGATCCGTACCTAAAAACCAAGCCTCTCCCGGCTCAAACCATCCAACCGGAGACCAACACCGCCTACCATATAAAGCCTCATAAGGAGCCATCTGGATACTCGACTGGTAGCTATTGTTGTAGGCAAACTCCGCTAAAGGCAAAAGCTGATCCCACGAGCCTCCAAAGTTAATGACACAAGCTCAGAGCATATCCTCCAAAATCTGAATAGTCCGCTCGGACTGCCAATCCGTCTAAGGATGAAATGTTGTGCTCAACCCAACCCGTGTGCCCAACTCCTGCTGAACTGCTCTCCAGAAATGTGAGGTAAACTGCGTACCTCGGTCCGAAATGATAGACACGGGTACACCATGAAGGCGAACAATCTCCTAGATATAAATCTCAGCTAACCTCTCAGAAGAATAGGAGACTGCCATAGGAATGAAATGTGCTGACTTGGTCAGCCTATCAACAATAACCTACAGTGCATAGAACTTCCTTTGAGTCCATGGGAGTCCCACAACGAAGTCCATAATGATATGCTCTTACTTCCACTCAAGAATATCAATCCTCTAGAACAGGTCACCGGTTCTCTGATGTTCGTACTTAACCTGCTGAGAGTTCAAACATCGAGCCACATATGCAACAATGTCCTTCTTCATTCTCCTCCACCAATAATGCTGCCACAAATCCTGATACATCTTAGCGGTGCCCGAATGAATAGAGTACCGGGAACTATGGGCCTCATCTAAAATTAACTCCCGGAGCCCATCCACATTAGGCACACAAACTCGACCCTGCAGCCTCAAAAATACATCATCACCTAATGTAACCTGCTTGGCACCTCCATGCTGCATCGTGTCTATAAAGACACACAAATGAGGATCATCATACTGCCGATCTCGGATACGCTCCAATAAAGAAGAGCGAGCAGCTGTGCAAGTTAATACACGGCTGGGCTCAAAAACGTCCAACCTCACGAACTGATTGGCAAAAGCCTGAACATCCAAAGCAAGCGATCTCTCACCGACCGAAATGTACACGAGACTGCCCGTACTAGCTGACTTATTACTCAAAGCATCGTCCACCACATTGTCCTTTCCCAGATGATATAAGATGGTGATGTCATAGTCCTTTAACAGCTCCAACCATCTTCCCTGCCTCAAGTTTAGCTCCTTCTGCTTGAACAAGTATTGCAAACTCTTGTGATCCGTGAACACCTCACATACCACGCCATACAGATAATACCTCCAAGTCTTCCGCGTGTGAACAATGGATGCTAACTCCAAATCATGGACTGGATAGTTCTTCTCATGGATTTTCAACTAACGCGAAGCATAATATCCCTGTCGGATGGCATACTCGGCAGGTCTGAAGGAAATACCTCAAGGAACTCACGAACTACATGAACAGAATCAATAGAAGGGACCTCAACACTAGAATCACGGACATATGCTAAATAAGCCAAACACCCCCTCTCGACCATACACCGAGCCTTCATATATGAGATAACACTACGGGTGGAATGAACAGGAGTACCTCTCCAATCAAGACGAGGTAGACCCGGTAAGGGTAAGGTCACAGTCTTGGCATGACAATCCAAGATAGCGTGGTAAGGTAATAACCAGTCCATCCCGAATATGACATCAAAATCAACCATGTCCAGAAGTAATAAGTCTACTCTGGTCTCAAGACTCCCAATCACCACTACGCAAGAATGATGAACACGATTTACCACAATAGAATCACCCGCCGGTGTAGACACATAAACATGAGCACTCAAAGAATCACTAGGCATGACCAGATACTGCGCAAAATAAGATGACACATAAGAGTATGTAGACCCTGGATCAAATAGCACTGAAGCATCCCTACTACAAACAAGAACCGTACCTGTGATAACTGCATCGGAAGCCTCAGCCTCAGGCCTAGATGGAAGAGCATAACATAGGGGCTGGGCCCTACCACCCCGGACCACATCTCTGGGATGGCCTGCCGATCGCTGGCCTCCACCTCTAACACCTCTACCTCCACCTCTAGCACCTCTGCCTCCACATTTAGCTGGTTGGGTAGGCTGTGGAACACTCAGTGCCTGAACCATGGCGCGGGAACCCGGATGCTGAGAGCTGCTCGATGCTCGAGAAAAAAATCTAGCAATGTGACCTATATCACCACAAGTATAACGAGTCGTCAGCTGCTGAGACTGCTGGCCCTGACGACCTGAATGACCACCCCAAAAAATCTGGAGCGACGGTACACTGATAGGAGATGGGGGTGCACTGTAGGACTGGTGATCAGAATACTGCATGTGAGAACCAAGGCCACCTGAAGCACCGTAAGAAACCTGAAGTGCTGACTTAAAAGGCCTAGGAGGATGGACTCTACCACATGAATCCCTGCCTCCGGACGAGGCGCCACTGAATCTACCTGAATGACAAGGCCTCTTGTCAGACCCCTGACCACCCCCCTACGATAACACCATCTCAACTCTCCTAGCCACATGGCCGCCTTCTGAAAGGAAATCTCACTCCCCATCTCCTTAGCCATCTAAAGTCGAATAGGCTGGATGAGCCCCTCAATGAACCTCCTTACTCTCTCTATCTCAGTGGGAAGTATAAGTAGAGCATGACGGGCCAAATCAATAAACCTAGTCTCATACTGGGTAACAATCATGGAACCCTACTGGAGATGCTCAAACTCCCTCTGATAGATCTCTCTCTGAGTGATGGGAAGAAATTTTTCCAAGAATAGATGTGAAAACTGATCCCAAGTCAGAGATGGGGACCCAACTGGTCTAGCCAAACAATAATCTCTCCACCAAGTTTTAGCGGATCCAGATAAGCAAAAAGTAGCAAAGTCGACCCCATTTTTCTCCACTATCCCCATGTTCATGAAAACCTCGTGACAGCTGTCTAAATAATCCTAGGGATCCTCGTAAGATGCACCGCTGAAAGTGGTAGTGAAGAGCTTGGTGAATCTGTCCAATCTCCACAAGGCATCGGCAGTTATAGCTGCTCCGTCACCGGTCTGGACTACCACACCCGGCTGAACTACTCCAACTGGTTGAGCTGCTGGAGTTTGAAACTGGGGAGCCACCTGCTCCGGAGTGCGAGTAGCAGGAGTCTAGGCTCCTCTTCTAGCCTGAGAGACGGCTGGTGCTACAGGAAGCAAGCCTGCCCGGGTGACACTCTCTATTAGGCCCACTAGACGGACCCGAGCATTATGGAGTACTGGGGTAGCAATGAACCCCTCTGGGACCTAAGCTGGTCCTGCTGGAATTGCTCTGCCCCTACCTCAGCCCCTAGTACGGCCTCGGCCTCGCCCCCTGCCCCTCGTGGGAGCTGCTGCTGGGAGATCGGGCTGCTGATCAGCGGATGAGGAAGCGCATGTTCTCGGCATCTGCAAAAGAACAGAGTAGAAATTCAATCAGTATTGAGAAACTAAACCGCACGACCGGAAAGAATAGATGTGAAGTTTTTCCTAACTCAGTAGCCTCTGGGGATAAATACAGACGTCTCTATACCGATCCCTCAGACTCTACTAAGCTTGTCTATGAGTTGTGAGACCTATGTAACCTAGAGCTCTGATACCAACTTGTCACGACCCGGGTTTTCCAACCTCAGGAGTCGTGATGGCGCCTACTAGTGAAAGATAGGCAAACCAACCATAATCAAATTTTTAACTCTAGAAGTTTCTATTTCTCACATTTTCACATAGAAAGATGTTCAGATATAGGTTTGGACCACGCACGCAAATCGAGGGGAGGTAAAAAGAAGTATTTTTAGGCCTCGGAACACTAAATTTATTTCTAAGCCTGGGGGCATCCTTGTTGTTGATATTATGTTGTGGCACGCTTACCTGTATGAGCTTTATCTCGTGAAAGCTGTGAGAGAACATCTTACGTGCTGTCCGTTCTTTTCCTTAGGCTTTTAGCTGGTATGATCTATCTTAGAGCACTTGCACAAGCATACACGTAGTTAAACACTCTTATTGGACAAAAAGTTCTCCTGGTATTGTTGAGTATAGATGTACACCCTCGTTTTCTTGTCATATATATGAGAGTGGCTCTATTGAGCAAGTGTGTTGTCAGCATGATCGTGAGGTGTGATGGGGGCACAGGATGCCAAGTGTTAGGGTTCTGGTATTGGAACCGTGAGCTATAAGTTTGTCCGAGGTTCGGTACTTCGTGGAGTTTGTTGGCTAAGACCTGATGTGAAAACTGTTGTAGTTACTGAGTTATTGCTTGCCTTAACTGTATTTATGATTTAGGATTTGGGTTGTATTTTTGCTCGCTCTTCTATGTCATTATTATGGTGTTTCCGCTATTACTTGTTGTTTTCCTTCTTTATTGTAATTGTTTTATTGCTAGCCATACCGCGTAGCATTTATATAGACATCATGTGTTGTTGTTCCTATACTTATACTTCTACAATTTATTAGACTAATAGATGTCTTGGCTGTTCCTCGTCACTACTCCACCGAGGTTAGTCTTGATACTTACTGGGTACCGTTGTGGTGTGCTCATGCTACTCTTCTGCATATTTTTATGCAGATCCAGGTATTTCTTGCTCGTTAGTAGCTGCGCGGATCGTTGCGTGGAGACTCAAGGTAAACCTGTTGGTACGTCCGCAGGCTTCGGGGTTACCTTCCTATTTTGTATATGCACTTTTCTTACTTATTTCCAACTGCTATATTTGGCAGTTGTAACAAACTCTGTAAAGCTTATGACTTGTACTACCGGTTTTGAGGTTGTAAAATTTTTAAGAGGTTTCTATTTAAAATTTGTTAAATGTTATTCCAATATTGTTGTTTCATTTAATGTTAGGCTTACCTAATCCCTTAGACTAGGTGCTATCACGAAACCAATGGAAGGAAAATTTGGAAAGTGACACTAGTCTAATATTCTTATGAGATTTGTCAAATGAAACCATATTCTAATGAGTTGTCAAATGAAAACATTGGAAATGATAATAAGAGATTGCTCCAAGAACCCTGGTCCACATTTCATATGTAGTCTCTAATGTACCTCAAGAGAAGCGCAAACTTTAAGTTTGGTGAGCAAAACATCGGCTGACTTTGAAATTTCTTTAAATTCCATTTATTTCATAAACCCTCTTCACTTAATATACATTAGCCGTGACCTAGATAAACCTAAACGTTAACCTAAGTCAAAAGTAAAAGTAAACAACAACAACGCCTCAACCCCAAATAATTGGGATCAGCTCTATGCATCCTCTGTATCCATTTGACTTTTAACTTAAAAGTAAAAAAGTAAAGAAAAGGCAAAATGTGCCATCCTTCCTTTTCATTCTTTGTTCCTCTTACTTTCACTATTCCTAAATAATATTCATCAAATGTTCATGTAAATTGCCAGAATCTATGCTGCGGACGTCATAGATGATGAATGAAATGTTAAGGTGTTTCCAGCAGGTATCGACGAATGAGGATCACAAGCTCTGTGGAGCTCATTGTACCTATGAAGATCAAAATTATGAAGCTTCATCAATCGCTTCTGCTTTGCACTAAACCGGCTCTGGAAAAAACCTTCAAAAGAAGGTTCCTTGGAGGTCCTAAGGAAGAAACCATAACCAGCCATGCAGTAAATGGATGTGACATAGAAGCAAATAGGCTCCATTACATCCCATGACAACTCCCAGAAAGTGAGCCTCATGAAAGCTGCAGTCTGAATCACAAAGTATCCTAGCCCACACCACAACTCTCTCCGTACCAATGATTCTGCCTTCTTGTCAATTGCTGCTTTCTTCTCCTCCATTTGTTGAAGCTCCTTCATCATATTTGGGTCATTTGGTTGGGCCAAGGGCATTGGCATTAGGCCTTTCATGGCTTTCACCACCTGTAGCAACAAAAAAGGGACCAAAACGCTTGGGTAAAAGAATAGAACTCCATTTCACACGCCTTATTTCTACTTCAGGTTTATATCATAATGATACTGATTTCCCATTTGCAGTACATAGTTAAGCCTGAAACCCGTTCACAGCTTTATTGGACTAATTTATATACTTACTCCTATATGGTTAAACAATCACACACACACAAAACTTAAAATTCTGAATCTATTCAAAATAGTGTCTATTCCTACTTCAGGTTTATATCATAATGATACTGATTTCCCATTTGCAGTACATAGTTAAGCCTGAAACCCGTTCACAGCTTTATTGGACTAATTTATATACTTACTCCTATATGGTTAAACAATCACACACACACAAAACTTAAAATTCTGAATCTATTCAAAATAGTGTCTATTCCTACTTCAGGTTTATATCATAATGATACTGATTTCCCATTTGCAGTACATAGTTAAGCCTGAAACCCGTTCACAGCTTTATTGGACTAATTTATATACTTACTCCTATATGGTTAAACAATCACACACACACAAAACTTAAAATTCTGAATCTATTCAAAATAGTGTCTATTCCTACTTCAGGTTTATATCATAATGATACTGATTTCCCATTTGCAGTACATAGTTAAGCCTGAAACCCGTTCACAGCTTTATTGGACTAATTTATATACTTACTCCTATATGGTTAAACAATCACACACACACAAAACTTAAAATTCTGAATCTATTCAAAATAGTGTCTATTCCTACTTCAGGTTTATATCATAATGATACTGATTTCCCATTTGCAGTACATAGTTAAGCCTGAAACCCGTTCACAGCTTTATTGGACTAATTTATATACTTACTCCTATATGGTTAAACAATCACACACACACAAAACTTAAAATTCTGAATCTATTCAAAATAGTGTCTATTCCTACTTCAGGTTTATATCATAATGATACTGATTTCCCATTTGCAGTACATAGTTAAGCCTGAAACCCGTTCACAGCTTTATTGGACTAATTTATATACTTACTCCTATATGGTTAAACAATCACACACACACAAAACTTAAAATTCTGAATCTATTCAAAATAGTGTCTATTCCTACTTCAGGTTTATATCATAATGATACTGATTTCCCATTTGCAGTACATAGTTAAGCCTGAAACCCGTTCACAGCTTTATTGGACTAATTTATATACTTACTCCTATATGGTTAAACAATCACACACACACAAAACTTAAAATTCTGAATCTATTCAAAATAGTGTCTATTCCTACTTCAGGTTTATATCATAATGATACTGATTTCCCATTTGCAGTACATAGTTAAGCCTGAAACCCGTTCACAGCTTTATTGGACTAATTTATATACTTACTCCTATATGGTTAAACAATCACACACACACAAAACTTAAAATTCTGAATCTATTCAAAATAGTGTCTATTCCTACTTCAGGTTTATATCATAATGATACTGATTTCCCATTTGCAGTACATAGTTAAGCCTGAAACCCGTTCACAGCTTTATTGGACTAATTTATATACTTACTCCTATATGGTTAAACAATCACACACACACAAAACTTAAAATTCTGAATCTATTCAAAATAGTGTCTATTCCTACTTCAGGTTTATATCATAATGATACTGATTTCCCATTTGCAGTACATAGTTAAGCCTGAAACCCGTTCACAGCTTTATTGGACTAATTTATATACTTACTCCTATATGGTTAAACAATCACACACACACAAAACTTAAAATTCTGAATCTATTCAAAATAGTGTCTATTCCTACTTCAGGTTTATATCATAATGATACTGATTTCCCATTTGCAGTACATAGTTAAGCCTGAAACCCGTTCACAGCTTTATTGGACTAATTTATATACTTACTCCTATATGGTTAAACAATCACACACACACAAAACTTAAAATTCTGAATCTATTCAAAATAGTGTCTATTCCACCAGCGTTATGTGGGGTGTCAAACAGACTGAACGAACAAATGGACTTTCCTATAACAAGCAAGACAAATTCTCACCATCTTGATTTTCTAATTTTCTACAGTTCTGATGCGTCAAGCATTAGAAAAAGACATGTGGGGGAGTTAAAAAATGAAAGGGGAATAGATGTACTTCGTTTGTTTCTGGTGGAGGATTTACTAATTTTTGGACTCCACTAAAACTTGAATGTCCTTTTCCTTCCTATCATCCCTTCCCCACCAAAACAGTATCTCTTGTCACTATTTCAAAAAGAGAATATTAGTTAAGTAAAAACAATTGGATGACGATTAGTTCAAAATTTTGCAAAAATTGAGTAGGCAATAATAGGTTTCTTGGCTTTTGTGGGGAACAGTTTTAGCACCAAATAATTTCAATTTCAGTTTCTTAAAACTAAAACAAAATGTAAAAGCTCTTTTTAAATTGTTTTAACCAAACACCACATCCTCCCCAAATGTTTGGAAGTCTAAAACAGGGGAGGGGTGTGTTAAATGGTGTAATTTGGGGTCATTGAAAATGGTCCAACTGATGCACTCCCATATAAAAGTCACCATCTCGTTTTAGAGATCTCGAATAACTTTGTTTCACTTTCCTGTCGAAGAAAACATAGAGAAAAAATAGATAAAAACTCTATCAGTTTTCGGTAGACTTGTAATACAAAAAACAAACTAATAATAATATTTTTCTGAACTGAAAATGACAAAAGAAAAGATATTTCAACACCAAATACTTCTCAGCAAATGCAGCTAATTGTGAGCTAATGAATGAACATAGACATCGGGTAAATCTGATCCTTGGCGAATTATCAATATCCACAACTAAAATTAAAAAAAATGCACCAAAAGTGAGGGGAAAAACAAAGAAAACCAACCTGGTCAGGCTTAAGGAATACGATATTTCCCAAAACAATTACAGTTCCCGATTGATCAAGCATCTTCGCGAATTCTAGGGCTTGATCATCGTTCGGACAAGCTCCATTGCAGATCCGAATAAATTCCGCGTACGAAATCCAATCCTTTTCCATCTGTTTTAGCCTAGATTTCACCACCTCAAGCTGCGCCAACCTCAGAACCTTCTTCGCATCCGCCAACGTGAATTTCCCCTCCACCGCATCGGAATCCTCCTCCAGTAACGGTTTCTGCTGCGGCGGTGGGATGAGTCCGTCGAGTCTGATCCTATCTCTAGCAATGTCCATCCCTCTCAGTTTCTCAAGGAGCTTTTCACCGATGGGAAGAGAACGGAGCTCCGGCGAGGTTGCCAAAGAGTCACGGTGAAGATATCGCCGAGAAAAACGATCGTCTCCGGGATCTGGAGCTCTCTTACTAGGATTTGAAGAGGCTATCGATTTGGTCATGGTTGAGGAGCAAATACGGCAGGTTGTTAGGGAAGGACGAGTAATATTGTAACCATTGAAAAGACGTTCAGCAAACATTTTCTTGAACGCCATTGATACACGAAGAAATTCTGTTCTGATTTTGGTAAATATTGTAGGTTACGGATCTTTCAACCATGAGAAAATAGTGTTGTAATCGCCTTGTATTTATAGGTCCTTTTGCCGTTAAAGAAACGCTAGGTTTTTCCTTTTATTTTATTTTTTTGGTTAACAAATACTCCCCGTTTTAATTTATGTGAACATATTTTCTTTTTATTTCGTGCCAAAAATAATGACATATTTCCCTATTTAGAATAATTTATATTTATTCAATGATTTATACCCACACAAAATATATGTGTTTCATTTTACACCATAAATTTAAAAGTGTTCTCTTTTCTTAAATTTCGTGCCCAGTCAAATGGTTCAAGAGGAGTACTAGGTTATTTTATCCTTCCCCGCGAGATAATCAGTCGTGACGAGAAAATGAATATTCCCAAAAATATAAGGCAGGTAAGATAGCGGTATTCGTTACGAAAATATCTTATCGTGGATGGTTCTATTTATGTTTTTCTCTAAATGACTCAAACGGCGTTTGGGGGAAAATAAAAACAAAGTGTGACACAGCAAATTGTGTCGTTTTTTGAGCGGGTCATAGTCCAATTCGTTAAATTTCTTAAATAAGAAATATGTTGAGGCTTGTATTTTTAAGGGAGGAGTTATATTCCTACTTGTTCAATTATACACATTTACAAGTAATTTTTAGTTTTTCATATTTTTAACTAAAGATGATCTTTCGAAATCTTTAAATTTTACAGAAAAAAATTCATTTTTACAAAAAATTCAAAATGATTTCAGAACTTTTTAGCAACACGTATTTGTTGCAAATTTTAGTGCCTTTAAATGAGTAATACGTTGAGAATTAAATCGAGTGTGCCATTAAGTAATCAACTCAAAGCGTCTTAGTATAGAGTAATTGAGCATTTAATTAACTATTTCACAAGGACAAATATCAAGGGTGGTCATTTGATCACCATGCATGTGGTTGGCTAGAGTTGCCCGGGCAATTACCATCCTGATTGTTAACAAAACTAATCACGAGTGATGAGAGCAACTAAAAATAACAACTTTGAAAAAATAATGGTTCAAATCTGCTAATTTTTTTTTCCTTTTTTCCCAAAAAAAGAGAAAAACAAAAGTTGAAGGTATAGAAATCGCAAACGTGTCGCCACATATATTCCGAGGTGGCGGGGTCCCGTAAAGCTGGGGTAGGGCGATTAATTGGGTTAGTTGAATTGTTTCCAGAAAAGCCGGGAATCATAGTTTGGAAAATAAAGAACTTGCCGCGTAAGTTTATGCTACTTGAAAGTAGTAATACTATAGATCCTAATATGTAACCTCCACCAAGTCCAGCCTATTCATAAGGCTAGCCGATGTCTTTTAACGCTTAATTCACTAAAATGATACAACCTAGGCTTACTTTTCTCCATCTTTTCCCATTTTTTTCTTTTTAATTAATTTACTTGTGAATGGGATGAGAGGGTGTTTACACTGAAATTCGAGTAACAATTAAACTTATTTTGTGATTTTAAAGATATGTGATTTAATCCAATACTAATTGATAAGCAAAGAGTTAAATATATCAACCGAAGAAGTAAAGCAAATTAAACCAGTGTGCAAGCTAAGTCTTGACCTCGAGGTAGGCTAGTAAGAACAATAAAATAATAAGGCAACTCTGATGAATAGTAAGCAAGAAAGTGAAGAATGTATATTCCTTTGTCAATGAATCATGTGTTACAAATGATTGAGATCCTTTTTATATAGTAGGGGAATCCTGAATAAGGTACATTTCTAATTATAGTAGGGAATCTTATTATACAGCTGTCTAACCGCCAAGTACAAATTCATTCTGGAATTTATGTCGTGATCTTAGGGCCGCTGCGGGAATCTTGCTCCTTCTGTTATAAAACCATAACGACATTATCTCGAGATTGGTCATACTTGTCCTCGGTGTTCATCGAGTAATTCGATCTTCAAGTATTACAATCCGTAATCGGGCTCAAGCCCGGTCCATTTTGAACTTAGGCTCGAAGCTGCTCTTCGAGCCTACGAAATCGGGCATACCTGATTTTGACCATATATAGATAGTCCCCGCGTTTCTTAGAGTAAGATTATAAGAAACGATTTGACCATTGATCCTCTGATGCCTCAATCGTGATGTCAACCCATGACGTCAGCTGTATAGGGTCAAATTCTGCCTATTCCGACAGCAGCAACCCGTGACTAAACGATAGTCATAGTGAGGGTACGACTTTAGAAGGTCGGAGCGAAAACGTGCTCCTAAGTCTCGTCGTCCCCTCGAGAACACGTGACCTATCTTTGTATTATTTTATTGTTTCGAGGGGGTTCTCCTGTTATATAAAGGAAGATCCCAATGTTGTAAAGGGGATCAGATCTTTTCTAATACAAGCTCTCTCTCTCTCTCTCTCCTTCTTTCTCTCTCTACCTTTTACTCTCTAGAATGCTCAATCTATCAAAAGCAATAAGATATATTATTCACATTTCTAGGTCTTATTATTTTCGATTATGATTTACCGTTGATCTATTTTTTTATTGTATTTGCTTGCAAAGTATTTATTAATTTTCGAGTCAAACAATTTGGTGCCGTCTGTGGGGATTCCGGCAATCGAAATCATAGTTTGCACCTAGAATCTCAAGAACAAACCACCCTCCTTCACACCCTATTGAAATAAAAAAATGGCAGAAAATGACGCAAGATCGAAAGAAATAGCAGGTGTCACAACCGACCTCAGTGGCCCCCTCAACGAGGCCGGTAGAAAAATATCTTGAGCACAACACCTGGCAGCACTCAAGAGGGAGAAATCTCACCCTCTCCATGTGAAGATATGATGATCTTGCATGAAAAAGGAGCTTCCACGTCTGTAGTCAAAGAAACACCATCCCCGGTGGTCAAGAAGCTACTGGAAGAGTGGCTGATGAACACCCTAGGCAGCTTGCTCGAAAAATCGCCCCAAAACAACATTAAAAGCCTGCTGACGACAGACACCGCTACTACCAGTGAACACGATACTCTACGTACAAACAATAACCACTCCAATGACCAGACCAACGATGGCACACTTGCAGCCATCCTTAAAAAAATGGAGGAAATGGAGAGCGAAAATAAGGCACTTCGGGATCTAATGAAAGAGCATCAAGAAAGGGTAGATAAGATTCCTGGCGCTCCTAAGTTACTACCGAAGCACGACGTGGGAAGATTCGTCGAACAACCATACAACGAAGAAGCTGCACCTCACCCGATCCCAAAAACCTTCAAAATGCCGCCTTACTTAAGGATATATGACGGGACGATAGACCCCGAAGACCACCTGATCCACTATGTGACCACTGTGAAGGGTAACGATCTGTCAAAGGAACAAGTACCATCCGTACAGCTGAAAAAGTTCGGAGAAACGTTAACAGGGGAGGGGGCCTTAACATGGTACTCGCAGCTGCCAGCCAGAACGATATCAACATTCGAAGAAATGGCGGATAAGTTCGCCACCGCCCATGCAAGAGCAAAGAAAGCGGAGGCCAGGATCAACGATATCTTCGCCATCCGACAAACTGCAGGTGAGGGACTCAGGGACTTCCTGGCCAGATTCAACAGAGTAAGGATGAGACTACCAAACGTATCGGAAGGCATGTCGGTCGCAGCTTTCCAAAACGGGCTGAGCAGAGATGGTTCAAGAGCAACCAAAAAGCTACTGAGCTGACTCATGAAGTATCCCCCCACCACATGGGAGGAAATTCACAACGCCTACTGTGCCGAGGTACGAGCAGATGAGGATAACCTCAACAGACCAACCCAGCGGCTTACGACGATACAATCAGAAGCAAGGAGGGATCGACGCAGTGAGGGCCGACAGGAACAATCCTCGCGTTTCAACAAAGAAAGGCACCAGCCTTACACCAGATCCTCTCATCCACCACCGCCAAGACACACAGAAGCACTTTAGCGACATGTCGCCCCACTCCGTAACGAAAGAGGTATGCCCCCTTTATTATTTGCCCATAACTTTTGCGTATCTCCCTCAGAAATAGTGTACGCACTGGAGAAGCTGGGCACCAAAGTACAATGGCCGCAGAAAATAAAATCAGACCCCGCCACAAGGAAGTCAAACGTCCTGTGCGAGTTCCACCAGGAATGAGGGCACAGAACCGAAGATTGCCTTAGGGCTACGGTAGGAGGTAGTCAGAATGCTGAACCAAGGATATGTGAGGGAGCTGCTCAGCGATAAAGGAAAGATTAATTTCGCACGAGGGCGGGAGCAACCTCAGGGACCGCCAAAGCCACCTTCGCCAGCACGCATCATCAACATGATCGTCGGAGGAGGCGACGATTCAGCAATCAACCATGTAAAATTCACCACCTCGCACAAACTAAAACAAACAATCGCCCACGAACGGTATGATAACTTCGAAGAAAGTATCACCTTCGATAAGTCTGATGCCAACGGTTTGTCTTTTCCTCATTACGATGCTTTAGTCATAACTTTACGTATTGCTGACACTGATGTAAAGAGGATCATGGTTGATGACGAAAGCGGCGCTTGTATTATCCATCCAAGAGTGATCGCACAAATGAGGCTCGAAGATAGGATAATACCACGCTGCATAAAACTAACCGGTTTTAACAATGCAGTGGAATGAACCTCCGGGGAGGTATCATTGCCGATTTTAGCAGGTGGAGTTACACTGGAAACCATTTTCCACGTCATGAACCAAGAAACAGCCTACAACGCCATTATACGACGCCCATGGATACACGCTATGCGGGCAATCCCCTCAAGCTTCTACCAAGTAATCAAGTTCCCCACCCCTTGGGGAATATTTAGCATTCGGGGCGAGCCGCGCACAGCGCACAGCGCAAGACTGCTACCAAATCGCTCAAGACTGCTTATGCACCAAACAATTGAAAGGAGCAAGTGCGGAGGCATAGCAATCAGCTGTGTCGGGGACTAAGGTCGACCCAACGACGGAAGCCATCAAAGATTCGGATATCGTAGAAGCCTGCAAAGCAACGGTCGAGGATCTCGACCCAGTACAACTGGACAGCACCGACCACACAAAGAAAGCTTACATCGTACACAGCCTCTGCGACCCAAGTAAGTACCATGAATTCCTAACTAACCACGCAGATCTTTTTGCTTTTTCTCATTCAGATATGCCGGGGATACAAAGAGACATCGCCACTCACAAGCTGAACGTTGACCTACTATATCCGCCCACGCGGAAAGTTAGAAGGAAGTTCAACGCCGCAATCAATGAGGTCGTCAGCGAAGAGGTAGATAAACTACTGGCCAACGGGTCCATAAGGGAATCAAAATATCCCCAATGGGTCGCCAATGTCGTGATGGTCAAAAAGAAAAATGGGAAATGGAGGATGTGCGTTGGTTACTCCGGCTACAACCAAATCGTGATGGCCGAGGAGGACCAAGAAAAGACAACCTTCATCACCCACCAGGGGACATATTGCTACAAGGTGATGCCCTTCGGACAAAAAAATGCAGGGGCGACATATCAGAGACTAGTTACCAGAATGTTCAAAGAACAACTTGGCAAGACCATGGAGGTCTACATCGACGATATGCTGGTAAAATCGACAAACAAAGAAGACCACCTTGACCATCTGAAGGAAGCCTTTGAGATACTGCGGCAGTATGGGATGAAATTGAACCCAGAAAAGTGCGCCTTTGGCGTAGCATCAGGGAAGTTCTTGGGGTTCCTCGTATCACAACGAGGTATCGAATTCAACCTGGACCAGATCAAGGCAATAGACGCAATACCTGAGACCTTGAACAGTAAAAAATAGGTACAAAAGCTGACAGGGCGAATAGCCGCCCTTTCTAGGTTCATCTCGCGATCCTCCGACAGGTGCCATAAATTTTTTAACGTATTGATAAAAGATCACGGACTACAATGGAATGAAGAATGCACAGAGGCTTTGAAAAAATTAAAAGAATACATGTCTTCGCCACCATTGCTAGTTAAGGCGAACCCTGGCGAACCCTTGATAGTATACCTAGCAGTGTCCGAAGTCGCTGTCAGCGCAGTCCTGGTCCGTGAAAACAAAGGTACACAATCTCCTATTTATTATATCAGCAAAACCTTAGTGGATGCCGAAACACGGTATCCACACCTCAAGAAGCTCTCCCTAGCACTGGTCGTAGCTTCACGAAAGCTTAGATCTTACTTTCAGTGCCATCCCATAAAAGTCATAACGACCTTCCCCCTGAGAAGCATCCTACACAAACCTGAATTGTCGGGCAGGCTCGCCAGATGGGCCATAGAGCTTAGCGAGCACGACATATCCTATCATCCAAGAAATGCCATCAAGTCGCAGGTACTTGCAGATTTTGTCGCCGATTTCAGTACAGAGATTCTGCCAGAAGCGGAACTAGAGGCCATTCGCGCCACTCCTAGTACCGACCTCTGGACCCTCTACACTAATGGCGCCTCCAACGCCTCAAGATCGGGACTGGGACTCGTACTCGAGGTCCCCACGGGTGAAATAATTCGTCAGTCCATACTATGCCCCGAGATGACTAACAACGAGGTGGAGTACGAGACTGTGATTGCAGGTATGAGGTTAGCTATAAAGTACGGAGCTCGACGACTCATCCTCCATTGCGATTCTCAACTCGTGGTAAATCAGGTCACCAGGACTTACCAGATCAAGGAACAGAGGCTGCAGAAATATCAGTTAGAAATTCACAGGTTGATGCCCGAATTCGACGAGTGCCGCTTGGAACAAATCCCGAGGGCGCAGAACGCCGAAACAAACGGCCTACCAAGCTGGCTGCAGCCACCAAAAACATCAGCAAGGGAAATATAGTCACCCTACTCCATTCAGCCATAGATCACAATGAGGTACTCTCTTTAAATCTAACCTGGGACTGGCGCAACCAGTTTATCTCCTATCTGCAGGACCGGACACTCCCACTTGACAAAAAGGCAGCCAAAAAGCTCCGCGTACGGGCCGCCCGATACTGCCTAATAAATCACGATCTGTACAAAAGAACGTTTGACGGACCCTTCGCTAAGTGCTTAGGGCCGTACCAAACAAGGCAAGTACTCGAAGAGGTACAGGAGGGTCACTGTGGCGCACATACAGGTAATCGCGCTCTTGTCCGTTGCATCATCCGTGCCAGGTACTACTGGCCCATAATAAAAAAGGAAGCAGCAGAGTATGTTCGCAGGTGCGAACAATGCCAAAAGTACGTCCCCATGATACATCAACCGGAAGAGCCCCTACACTCAGTAACATCACCTTGGCCCTTCATCAAATGGGGAATGGACATAATCGGCCCCCTTCCAGCAGGGCGAGGAAAGGTACGATTTCTGTTAGTTTTGACTGAC